>JAJLXZ010000100.1:0-10676 GCA_030571575.1 Kazachstania viticola
TAGTTGTCTTTTTACCAGCTTTATGTAAGAAGATGGGTGTCCCATACGCTATTGTAAAGGGTAAGGCTAGATTAGGTACTTTAGTTAACCAAAAGACCTCTGCCGTTGCTGCTTTAACTGAAGTTAGACCAGAAGATGAAGCTGCTTTAGCTAAGGTTGTCTCCACTGTTAACGCCAACTTCGCTGACAAATACGATGAAGTCAAGAAGCACTGGGGTGGTGGTATCATGGGTCACAAGGCTCAAACCAAGATGGCTAAGAAAGCTAAGGCTGCTCAATCCGCTTAATTTTTATTTTAGATATTTATAAAATAATACTAAGTTTAGATTTATGTACTTTATAAAACTTTCAAATCCAATTTCAAACTAAAAATTTTACTGACTTTATTATCTATTCTAGTAATTCAATAATCTTCCTTATCACATTTTATTTAATAATCGGGTAATTTGATATATGAAAATAACGCGTTCTAACCCGAAATGAATTAGCTCAGCGGCAAAGTATCTTTTATTTAA
Organism: Kazachstania viticola; assembly: GCA_030571575.1. Lineage (NCBI taxonomy): Eukaryota > Fungi > Ascomycota > Saccharomycetes > Saccharomycetales > Saccharomycetaceae > Kazachstania > Kazachstania viticola. The sequence continues at coordinate 516 of JAJLXZ010000100.1, forward strand.
TTCCCCACATGGAGGAAATTGACTTTTTATTGATACACTTATTAGAGAAGCACAAATATACGTATCAATCTGTAATAGTGTCTGATACTTTTTATTTGAATATTTTTTAGGGTAACACAAATAATTAAAATGGTAAGCGAAGTAGGAGAACTAACAAACTCAGCGGCTATTTTAGAACTGAAAAAGGAAGAACTCAGGAAACCTTCCAAAGAATTGACTATCCACGTCTCAAGATTACCAAAAGTGTTTACTAAGGAGGAGCTGATTTCTTTTTTTGATGCTAAGGATTGTAAAATTTTGGAACGTTCAACACAAAATAAGGATAAAACAGAAGCTTTTACAACCGCACTTGTTACCTTTAGTCCAGGTTCATCATTTAAGAATATTCAAGACAAATACAAAGATAAAGTCTTTAAGGAGTCCAGTTTGACAATTCGACTAGTTAAAAGAAGAAGGAAATCTAATGAAGTATCGACTAAGGATATATACCAAATATTTGTCGGACATATACCCAACGAGGTCAAGGTTTCAGAATTAGCAAAGTTTTTTGACACAAATGAATCTTTAATTAAGCTTCCTTACCGAAGATTGAAAGATATGGATACCGGGAAGGTCTTCTACAATAAGCTGAATAAAGGTTTTGCTTTTGTTGGATTCCCTACAAATGTGAATACCAATGATATAGTTCAAAAATATAACAACATTGAGTTTTATGGTCAAAACCTGTCAGTTAAGCATATAAATGAAAAAACAAAAAATGAAAAAACTAAGTTAAATGGAAGTGTTTCCAATGTGATTACTGGAAAAGAGAAATGCCATCAATTAGATAGAGAAAATTTATCTAGCTTTACTGCTGGACATGACAAACTGGATGAAACACCAGTACAGGATTTAACAACAGTAAGGAAAATTGAAAATAGTAAAAAAAAACAAATGACACATTAAGTTGATAGCAGAGCCTTTCCGAAATGTTGAGTATACAAATGCTCTAATCGGTATAAGCTGCTGTAATAATAGCTTAATTCTGACTGGTAAATGAACATTATAAATTTTCCGTCTTTTCCATTTTTCTCCTGCTAATGCCTGTAGCTATGAGTCATTGTATTGGCTTCTAAACTGATCTACAATATTTCCAATTTGTGACACATTTTTCTATTTTCCTTTGCAGCAGCTTAAATTTTTTCGTTAACTGTTACGCTGGAAGATTCATGCGATGCTTGAAAATTTTCCTTACAAGAATAAATAGACAAGATTTTTCAAATGTTGCAACTAATGCTTTGTTATTTCAATTCTTTTTGCAAAATAGAAAGAATAGTTAACTATAACAAGATACTAATTCAGTCTTTGAATTAAAAGAAATTATTTGCTCTGTACTTTTTCTGTTTCATATTTTAGATTATTTATTTAAATATCCTTATTTTTAATTATCTAAAAGAATACTATCAATCAGAATAGCTCAATACTTCTAATTTATTAAGACGGATTTCAATCAGTATCGTTGTATATATATATATATATATCATGGATCATACTAATACTACTTCAAGCCTCAATTCATGCCCATTTTGGGTTTATGATGACATTACAAAGTGTAGTAGAATCACATATTTTAACACATTAATACCCCTAGGCATAACGGTAACATCCATTGTGTTTATCACTTATAATGTTATATCTCACTACTATCGCTACGATATTTTAAAGCAAGAGAATAGAGATTTTATTCAAGAATTAATAGTATCTAAGAGCAATAATGATACTGAAGCGGTACCTCTTTTATCCAACAATAAGACCCATACTTATTCGAGCACACAAGAAGACCTAATAAAAGATATAAAAGAAAATCATTTTTCTATAAATAAAATTAAACCTGTTAAACTGAATGGTGAGCCCCATGGAATCCCCCATTTAATTACTCGTGACAGACTCGAAAAGGGCAGAGTTATTCTTGAGTTCCTGCTGGTCCTAGCTCAATTCTTTTTACACTGTAATATATTGTTGAAATTTATAAATGAAGAGAAAACAACACATAAAGAATTCACAACGGGAAGTGCTTTGGTTGGAATGTTAATGTGGTTTGTTCTTCTTTGCATCATTTCAACCCGTCTTCTTAACATCAATCAAAAGTTTAATTGGGTTAATAAGTATCCAGGAAATTTATGGTTTGTATCTTTTCTTTCATATTTCCTTCTCTTTTTAACCAGTATCTTACCATTTCGTTCCATTTTAATTGGTCATATTGTTTCAAAATATGTGAAGTGGTTCTACGAATCACAAATTATAATTAATGCTACTCTTTTCATATTATTGTTTTTTGCTCCTATAAAGAATAACTTTGCTGTTATTTATCAAACTGGAGAAAATATTACACCATCACCTGAACCTGTGACGTCGATTGCTAGCTTCATATGTTGGTCATGGTTAGACAAATTTGTTTGGCAAGCACATAAATCTACTATAAATAAAGGAGACGTGTGGAGTTTAATACATGATGACAGCTCTCTTTTTGTTGTTCAAAAGTTCAAAGTTTTCTTCAAGAGTAATCATTCCTTCTCTTTTAACTTGATTGCTTTCTTCTCAAATTATCTTATGCTTCAGATGGTCTGGGCTTGTATAGCAAGTGTCATATCATTCATTCCTACTCTTTTATTAAAAAGAATTCTGGAATATGTCGAAGATCAATCTACAGCTCCAGCCAATGTTGCATGGTTTTACGTCATTCTAATGTTTCTATGTAAAGTATTAGTGGCTGTAGCTAATGGCCAGGCTCTTTTCTTTGGGAGAAGAGTCTGTATTAGAATGAAGAGTATTATTGTTGCAGAAATTTATTCCAAAGCATTGAGAAGACAAATATCATCAAGCAAGAAGCAAGGGAATATACAAGAAGGAAGTTCAAAAGATATGAAGGAAGAAATTGATCCTCAAATGGATAATGAAATGAATGGAGATGAGGAATCGCAAAAATCTGCAAAATTTGGTACCATAATCAATTTAATGGCTGTAGATGCTTTCAAAATCTCGGAAATATGTGCTTATTTACATTCATTTGTCGAAGCTATAGTTATGGCAGCCATTGCTCTAACTTTATTAGTAAAATTACTGGGCGTGTCTGCTTTTGTGGGGTTAGCTGTAGTGTTTATGATGGTTCCTTTGAATTACAAGTTAGCTATGCTTATAGGTTCTATTGAAAAAAGTATCCTGGCTGTAGCAGATAAGCGTATTGAAAAGCTGAACGAGGCATTACAAGCTATTAGAATTATAAAATTTTTTTCCTGGGAACAGAATTTTGAAAATGATATCAACAAAGTCAGGAATGATGAATTGCATCTGTTACTCAAGAGATCGATTGCATGGGTTGCAAGTTCATTTGTTTGGCTGGTTACTCCTACCCTAGTTACTACATCATCTTTTGGTTTCTACATCTATGTTCAGAAAAATGTTCTTACAACTCCTATTGCTTTTACAGCCCTTTCATTATTCACATTGCTAAGAAATCCTTTGGATAGATTATCAGATATGTTAAGTTATGTTATTCAATCTAAAGTTTCCTTGGATAGAGTGGAAGAATTTTTAAACGAGACAGAAACAGATAAATACAACCAATTGACCCTCGCAGAGGATGGGAATAAGATGTCTTTCGAGGATGTAACAGTTAGCTGGAACAAGAATGATGAACAACAGTTCAAGTTAAAGAATTTAAATATCGATTTTGAGGTTGGTAAATTAAATGTCATTATCGGGCCTACTGGATCTGGTAAGACATCCCTCCTAATGGCATTATTGGGTGAAATGCACTTAACAAGTGGTAAGATTATTGTTCCTTCACTTGCAGCAAGACAAGATCTACATATCGATGCTAACGGAATGACAAATTCAATTGCCTATTGTTCTCAGGCTGCTTGGCTATTAAATGATACTGTAAGGAATAATATTTTATTCAATAATCCATATAATGAGATAAGATATAATGCTGTTGTGAAAGCTTGTGGTCTAAAACGTGATTTTGAGATTTTGAAGGGTGGTGATATGACTGAAATTGGAGAAAAAGGTATTACTTTATCAGGAGGACAAAAGCAAAGAATATCTCTTGCAAGGGCCCTCTATTCAAATTCGAAACATGTTTTATTGGATGATTGTTTAAGTGCTGTTGATTCTCATACTGCTTCGTGGATATATGATAATTGTATAACTGGTCCTTTAATGGAAGGCAGAACATGCATTTTAGTCTCTCACAACGTTGTTCTTACCCTAAGAAATGCTGAACTTGTTGTTCTATTAGAAGATGGTCAAATCAAAGCTAAAGGTTCCCCTATGGTTTTATTAGAACAGGGTCATTTTGGTGAGGACGAGTTAGTGAAAAGTACCATTTTGTCCAGACAGGCTTCTTCTATCAACATTGCAAAGGCTAGTTCTAGTAATGCATTAAACTTAGCGGCTGTGAACAATAGATTAAACAAAGCTGAACGTAATGACAATCTCCCTTCTGATAACGATGCAACTGATACTGGAAATGCCACTGATGGTAAACTTATTTCTGAAGAAACCAAGGCTGAAGGGGTTGTTAGTTTAGATATCTATAGATGGTATGTTAAATGCTTTGGAGGTCTCAAATCTGTTTTTTTCTTAGCTTCTATTTTCGTTATAGCACAGGGTGCTATTATTGGTCAATCTTGGTGGGTTCGTTCTTGGGTGACTAAGGGTACAGTTGGTACAATTCTTCTAACATTAAAGGATGATGTCTCGCAACAGCAATCTGTGGGAAGTATAACATTTTCAGCTCCTCTAAATGCCTTCAAACATGCTATTGCAACAGTGTCTAATTTATCACCTGAAAGTGAAGCAACACGTTCAACCTTTTACTACTTGTCAATTTATTTCATGATAGGTTTCCTGCAAGCTTTCTTAGGTTGCCTGAAAATTATTCTCAATTTCATTTGTGGTATCAAAGCCTCTAGAAAAATATTTAGATTACTATTGAGTAAAGTTATGCATTCAAAGCTTAGATTTTTTGACGCCACACCGATTGGTAGAATTATGAATCGTTTCTCAAAGGATATTGAAGCAGTCGATCAAGATTTGATGCCATCTGTTCATGGTGCATTTGTCTCTCTAGTCGATTGTTTAAGTACAATCATTTTGATTACTTTTATTACACCTGAATTCTTATCAGTTGCAATTATGGTAAGTGTGCTATATTACTTGGTTGGATACTTCTATCTTGCTGGTTCCCGTGAATTAAAAAGATTGGACTCTATCACAAAATCTCCTATTTATCAACATTTTTCTGAAACCTTGGTGGGTGTAACAACCATCCGTGCTTTTGGAGATGAAAGCAGATTCTTACAAGAAAATTTATTCAACATTGATGAGAACAATAAACCATTTTTCTACTTATGGGTAGCAAATCGTTGGCTATCCTTTAGAATTGATGTAATCGGTGCACTTGTTGTCTTTGGTTCTGGTATCTTCATTCTTTCTAATATCAAAAATATTGATTCAGGTATGGCCGGTATCTCATTAACATATGCTATTTCGTTCACCGAAGGTGCCTTATGGCTAGTTAGACTATATTCTGAAGTGGAAATGAATATGAACTCAGTTGAAAGGTTGAATGAATATATGAAGATTGAACAAGAACCATACAATGAATCTGTCTATAATCCTCCAAACGAATGGCCAAGAGAAGGTAAAATTGAAGTGAACGATTTATCTCTACGTTATGCTCCTCATCTCCCTAAAGTAATCAAAAATGTTTCTTTCACCGTCGAACCAAGAAGCAAAGTTGGTGTTGTCGGTAGAACTGGTGCTGGTAAGTCTACTATAATAACCGCTCTATTTAGATTCTTAGATGCCGATACGGGTTATATTAAGATAGATAACGTGGATATTACTACGGTTGACTTAGATAAGCTGCGTGGCTCCATAACTATCATCCCTCAAGACCCTACTTTATTTGCCGGAACTATTAAGAGTAATTTGGACCCATATGACCAGCACAGCGTTGCTGAGATTTTTGAAGCTTTGAAACGTGTTAACTTAGTTACAGAAGAAGATTTAAATACCAATGTAAATGAGCAAGCTTCGCATACTTCTGCCAATGTCAATAAGTTTTTAGATCTAAACAGTGAAATAACAGAAGGTGGTCGTAATCTATCCCAAGGTCAATGTCAATTAGTATGTTTAGCTAGATCGTTGTTGCGTACACCTAAGATTTTACTATTGGATGAAGCTACTGCATCTATTGATTATGAATCTGATGCAAAGGTTCAAGAGACAATAAGAAAAGAATTCAGTGAAAGTACCATTTTGACAATTGCTCATCGTTTGAGATCTGTTATTGATTATGACAAAATTTTAGTGATGGATGCTGGTGAAGTGAAAGAGTATGACCATCCTTACTCTCTTCTGTTAAATAAGAATAGTATTTTCTATGGTATGTGTGAACAAAGTGGAGAACTAGAAGGGTTAATTGATTCTGCCAAGGAAGCATTTGTTAGAAAGCTCAACTCCAAATAGACACTTTTGGATATGCTCCTTGTTCTTTTTTTCTTTTATTGATTTGAAGAATATTAAAATAGTGTACACATCTATAACTGATTTACATGTTTATATTAATTACATATTGCATCGATCAAATCATGATCAGTCTACTTGTAATTTCTGCTCCTTATGTCTTGATTCCAATTTATTGACTTTCTGAACGATATACGCCAATTGTTTGTTACACTCAATATTACCTTCCATGTACCTGCGAGTTAACATCAAAGAACTTGTTATCAATATATTACAATTATCTATCAATGTGGCAATATCCTCAAGAGTACCAGCAATATTGAACGACTTCAAGCATGGATTACTCTGAACAAAAGCATGTGCAGCTTTTGATTGTATTTTTTTCAATATCTCCAGCTCTTTAAGCAGACCAAGCATACCATCATAACAACTCATAATAACAACACTATCCTTATGGCCCCTCTTTGAACGGCTCAAAATAGAATGATTTGTAGCTGCAAACACATCTTTACTTATTTGATCCCCTTTAACGTGTATGTGCTTGATTTTGCTTTGCAGGAACTTCAATACTGTCAGCAAATCTGTGTCATTGGAGGATTCCTCTCCGATAAATGATTCCAATAAAGAGACCCGATTTTCCAAATATTCAATTAAATAGTCTCCATCAGCCATTACAGACATTCACAATATACCATTTTCCACAACACTAAACTCTCCCAGTGCTAAAAACATTGCTCTTCCCTTTTAAATTCTTCAAAGTTTTGCAAAGTTCCTCTAAATTAAAACTTCACCAAAATATTCGGGTAACAGATTGCATGCCCCTTTCTGAAAAAATCGCTTATATACTGAAATTCTTGAAGGAATTGAAAGAACAAAAAAACATTTCTTCTTAATGATTAAAACTTCTTTATCGTAGAATTGAAGAAACAATTACAAAACAATTGGTCGATTGTTACAACTTAAAACTTACTAAATATATCAATTTTCAAATATGTCCAGATCAGGGTATGTATTTTTGGATATGAAGAGTTCTGCATGCGTATAATTAAAAATTACCTTTGAAGAACTTTCCCATAGACGTGTTATACGCACTTTGATGAAAACGCAACTTCTCATCAATTTATATGCTTTACGCCTAGGAATTCCAATTTGATTACTAACTGTTTATTTTGTTCTTCTATGAATTTAATTTTTCAACAGTGTTGCTGTTGCTAACGAATCCTTAACTGCATTCAACGATTTAAAATTAGGCAAGAAATATAAATTCATCTTATATGGCTTAAGTGATGACAAGACTGAAATTGTTGTTAAGGAAACTTCAACTGATCAATCTTATGATGCCTTTTTAGAAAAATTACCAGAGAATGATTGTCTATATGCTGTCTACGATTTTGAATACGATTTAGGTAATAATGAAGGTAAGAGATCTAAAATTGTCTTTATAACTTGGTCTCCAGACACCGCCCCAATTAGATCCAAGATGGTACATGCTTCCTCCAAAGATGCCCTAAGAAGAGCTTTAAATGGTATTGCCAGTGATGTTCAAGGTACTGATTTCTCTGAAGTTGCATATGAACAAATTTTGGATAAAGTTACTCGTGTTGCCTAATTAAATCTTTACCCTAAATAGTACATATAAATCATATACAATTTAAAGATTAAATATCAGTGCCGTTTTCTCGATTCATTCCTATTGTTTCATTTGTTCTATATTCCTTTTTTTCTTTGTATTTTTCTAAATAAAATCTGAAATTATCGAAATTGCTTCATTTTCCCTTACCAACAAGATCATTAAACAATATCATCAGAGAGGTAATTCTGCATTGAAATGTCTTATACATGACTCATGATCTGTAATTATATTGAAAATAAGTATGATACCAAGAAAAAGTGAAACTTTTTTTAGCAAATGAATTTATCTGTACCCAAATTGTCTTTGTTAAACTACTTCATTTTATTTATAATCTCTGAGTAAACTGCGGTTATTCGAAGCTCACAAACAGTATCTAACATTTACTTCATCTAGGAGACCAAAATATGCACCCTACTTCCAAGATATAAGGTAACATTTCTACACCTATAAAAGGGATTATTCAAAGTTGTCAAACTATAAATGGTTCGAATTTTTTAGTATAGATTAAGAAACTGAGAACTTAGGACTACGTATAATTTGATTATACTTGGATGCCTCCGTCTCTTCAAATGGGAGAGAGTCCAGGAATAAAAATATAGACAAATTTAAATAGGTTAAATGAGTTTTTGTTTAATACAATCTCAATACCATGGAATTATTGTACAATTACTTTTTACCTGTCATATAATACATTTAAATGGAGGCGTTTCTCCCAGCTATATGGTATAATCAATATTGATAATTATTGTGATTTGTGCAGCGCCCATGTAGATCAGAAAGAATTGTCATTACTACCACCGGCAGTTAAGTTACCTTTATTGTAAACCGCTTCAGCATTGCGATCCTAATAAAAAAATGTTAAGCCAATTTTTAATCCATATGAAATTGCAACACCACAAGTAGTTGCAACAAGATGAAACAAAGATTATATTTTGATATCAGCCTTATGAATATGTTGGAATATGTAAGTTGAACCTCTACGATATATTAATGAACAGTAGTCAAATTGTAAGAAAGCTTTATAAGATATGTTAGTACTCGATATTACAGACCGATAAATACCCTTATTACTACTACAACGATATCTAAGTATCTGTAGAATAATATGGGAAATATTATCCGGTAAGTCATTAAATAGGAGAGTAGATGAAACTACTATGCCCATGCAAGGTTTGATCTACAATTTTAATTAGGAATAAGAGTGACTAATTAGGAAAACGCAAATCGTGTATTATGTGAATTAGTCGAAGCCCCTGCCACTAATCACAGAATATATGATCTTACAAAGAATGAGTCGCAAGATCAATTCTAACCAATATTGTCAGAAATAAACATATAAAAAGGATATGTATTTCTGATCAACTTTGATAAAGACCTTTATGGTTTGTTATTATTAAATACATATTTTTATGTTAGAAAAAGTAAGCAATAATTAAATAAAATTAAGTATCTCTCACTTGAATAAAAATATGGCTAACACTATTTCATCTATTACCGCTCTAGCTTTACACTTACATATTCCAACATACGTGATATCATAATCAATTGCCTGTGCTGTATTGCTTAGGTATCACATATCTCAACACCAACAATAAGATTTTATAATATGTGTAGCTTGAATGCATCGCATTTTTATATTATTCGGTACTCGGATTACAATATTTGTATAAAATTCATCTCATCGGATTGAAAAATATTCAGAGAAGAAATGGAACTATTTTTTAGAGAAGGGATGATCTCAACAAATAATTAACGAAATAGTTGATTATGCTTGACTATTTACAACGTCTACTGGGATGGAATGCTAATATCGACTATGGTGATCGTTACTACGGTAAATGGGGAGACTCTCCCACTGTAAAAACGCATAAATGCGTTTTTAGAGTGGGAATCTGCGCTTTCAAACAAGCGTCTGGGTGTCTGGGTGTCTGGGTGTCTGGGTGTCTGGGTGTCTGGGTGTCTGGGTGTCTGGGTGTCTGGGTGTCTGGGTGTCTGGGTGTCTGGGTGTCTGGGTG
>JAJLXZ010000152.1:0-264314 GCA_030571575.1 Kazachstania viticola
ATTTGTAATCAATTCAACATTATTGTCATACCGTAGTAATAATTGAGATAATTGATACTTGGAAAAGTCTGGGAATATACCACTTAAGGAAGAAATATCTTCTTCTTTCACTTGAGTTATATTACTCTCTTTCTTGACATTATCATTTGTCGCCGTTGATGAAGAAGTAGATGACATTGATAAGAAGGGAACCTTTGTCCTTAGATCTTTCTTTTTTCGCATGAAATTTTCATTAATTAAGATAGAACCGAATAATGGATACAATTGCAATGTACTCAAGCTTGAGATACCTAGTTCATTCATAATATTAACAATTGTATTGGATGAACATGATAACAAAGTCGTTAAAGCTAAATGTCTTGCCATCATGCTGTTTCTACCATTACCTTTATCCCACCATAATTCTAAATATTCTATCCAATTTGTAGTTAAAAATTCATTAGCAAGAGAACTTGATTTCCTGATTGTACTATGATCAGTAATTGGATTCTGTGTAGATAACAACATTTGAAATGCTTTCAAATCAGATCTCGTAAAAGTGTTTGATTCAATAAGAGTCTTTATGTGTTGTTGAATTTGAGGTATTTTACTGATTTGTGCCTTTTGAGTATTTATCTTTGGTTTCAAAGATCCTGTAATCAATGCTCTAATAGAATGAGGGTTATCCTTAACGAATATAATGATTAAGTTCCATAGGGATTCTCCAAATATACGTAGATGAAATAAACCACATGTCTTTATCAGTTCATATACATATGCCTTTAATATATTTAATTTCTCTAATACATCTTCATTTACACCTAAACTAACTACACTACCTACTTCTGAAGCTATTTCATACAGGTATCCTCTTATGAAGATTGATAGATTGTCATAAGTTGAATCATCTAATTTTTCGATGTTGTAATTCAATAAAAGATATTGAAAGTATTGAATATATGTCTCTATAAGATGCAACCATACAACAGGATCTTTTTCTATAAGTAAAGATCTCAATTTAAAAGGTGGGTATTTTACTATTGGTAAATTAATTAAAGATGAATTTCCATCAATCTCTATGACCCTTTCAATTTTACCTAATCTTTTCTTCAACATTATGTCTGTTCGCTATGCACTCTATAATCCTATTTCTGTCCACAATTACTCCACTTATCACACCTAAAATCAATTGAAACTCTATAACTTTCATTTTAATCTTGGTTCAATTTAGTACAGCTGAAAAATTATGAGATTTGGCTAACAAAACCTCGTAGAAAGCGACGCTCATTGCCAATTCAACTAAATAGTAAAGTATTGCAGTAAAGAGCAGATAGCTATTGATCTGGCATTGGGCAATTCATTTCCTATATGATTTGTTACGCTCTTCCACTAGTTTCTTCCCCAGTTTCCCCTTTGTAAGCTTATCGTTGTTCTCTTTCAATCTCTTTTCAGCGGCTAATCGAGCAGCTTCACCTGGAGGTAGTGTTTCGTGGTGTTGATCCTCTTCATGGTTTGCATGATTTAAGGTATCATTATGCCTGGCGGTATGGTTATCTTTAAACTGCGCTGCTGTCGCTTGATTGTTTAGATGTTTAGTCTTGGGATTTGTAGAACTCCTTGTAACATTCGCATTAGCGCTTGCTGCCCTAGTGGCACTAGAAGTATCTTCTTTACTGGCACATACACCCATTTCACAAAATTTAATATAAGTAGAAATCAACAGTACTGAACTGCTTGATAAATAATTGACTGATTTCAATGGCTCTATTCCATTACAATGCTGTGATTTACAATATTTTTTGTTTTTTAAATGATTTTTTTTTAAGACGATTAAAAGTGCAAAAACGTATGAACATAGTGTATAATTTTATTTACATGATTAATGATTATGTACATTTAGAATAAGCCATTATGAATCCTCATTATTTTCTAAACTACTGAGTTCTAATGGTTCTATATTCAAGGTTCCAACTTCTGCTTGGGATTCTTGTATCACTTTGGCGAATACGGTAAATTTCTTAGTTAGTAGAGCTGCCATTTTCTTATACTGTACAGAATCACGACAGTAAATCCTGTATATCTCTAGTAGTTTCAAATAAAGTAGTACCCTTTCCTTAGTTTCATTGCTAATTTCTTTATACTCGGTGTATTTGGCTTCTGACCACATAATCGTGGCGTCTCTGAGAGCAGCCCAGTCTGCATTTGCAATGTAAGTCTTGCCCATTGTATCCAATTTCAATAGCAGATCATTCCAATATTGAATTATTTCTTCTTTAGTAATATCGTCTACTGATCCTAATAGCTTAAGTGCTATTCTCTTTGTTACAATGGTTTCAGGGACATTATACATGGAATAATTCTTCCTTATAAATTCCACTATTGATTTATCCTTCCATACATAAGAATTGGACAGTATTATATTAAGGAACGGTTCATCTATATGTTTACCTCTTATTGTATAGTATTGATTAATTAGTTTCTGTAAATGATTGAATCCATTAATTTTATCTACTGAATAGAAATCAAAAAAGGTTTGGAAAAATGCATTATTTAATGAAGAATATACACCTAGTGACAATTGTGTATCAGATTTGTTTAATTTCCTTAGAGATCGTTCCCATATATCAACAATTTTCTCGATATTAGCCTTGTTATCAACATCAGTTTCATTGTTATCAGCCATGTATCTATATGAATTATGCATAAAAGAATTGATCGCATTGACATAAAATTTAAAATGTTTTGAAGGTAATTCATCGTTAACAGCTTTGTCGAAGAAGCTTTTAGCAATATTGTAATCCTTACAATTTTCAATAAAAGAGAGATATGCTTCAGAAAGATAATTATATTGAGATAGTTTCTTAGTATCAACATTAATTGTTAATTTTGATAATAGTCTTAATGCTCTATCATTTTCATTGGCTAATAAACAAGTCTTAATGAACCCACATAAAAGATTAGGATGCTCATAAGGGATTCTCTTTGTACTTATTTCATAAACCTCTAAGCATTGTTCAAAAGTATAATCTCCTAATTGAAATAGTAATGGTAGAATGGTACCTACAGGTTTAGGTTGAAAGAAAACCTGATTTAGATTTTCATCTTCCACAGCAACTTTCCATATCTTTATGGCTTCTTCATATAGAGATAGTTCCTTTAATGAAGTAAGTAAGTGCATAGCACCATAATTATTTATTGAATTTGGAATTTTCTTGTTTATGATTACATCGTCAGCAATATCCAATAATGATTTCTTTATATATTGTAAAGTTTCAAGTTGAAAAGAATTTGAATCATAATCAGGTTTCTTCCCCAACATAATCAATTGTTTCCTATTTAATCTCAGTCCATTATGTAGTAGATGAATTAAAGATGAGACTCTAAATGGATCCAAGCAGGGTGAATCTAATAACTCATGGTATAGATCCATTGATTGCTTGATGGAGTCCCAAATGGGCAGTTGTCTGCTTTTTATGTTCTTATGAGAGACATTGTACGCTTTCTTATTATATCCAGACTTAAACTCATTAGTGGCTGTTGATGAAAGTGATTGAAACACATAGTCATCGAAAGCACATACCTTATTGAACCATGGAGAATCACTCGATATTTCCAAAATTTGGCCCTTGTTATTTTTGTTTCTAGTTTCTAATTTTTTTAATTTCTCTGTTAAATCTGATAACGCACTTGTGGTAGTACTATTTCTGTTCTTATTGTTTTTAGCATCTGTAGCAATATATCTTTGGCTAGCAGGTTGATATAAAAACTGCGCATATCTCGGCTGACCCCATACTTGAACTCTATCAAAGAGTATCTTAGTCTGCCTCTTGCACAAAGCTTTCTGCAATCTCGATAGCATTTTAATTGGGACCGTCACACTACCTTTTATAACGTTGCAAATGTCCAATAAAATCACTATGCAATCCTTCAATTCATAGTGAAAAATTCCTTTAAGATGGAAAAAATATTGATTTTCACGTGAATTTTTTTATTTTTGTTTTCTCGAGAAAGAATTTAAACAATGAACATGTAAAACACTTAGTGATCATGGAGCAATTGAATAGTGCTCCAGCTCTCGTCATGTCTTCTACTGCTGTCAAGAACAAGGATATATTTACTCTCTTTGATAAGAAGGGCCAAGGTGCCATTTCCAAGAGCCTCTTTGGTGATTATCTAAGGGCTATTGGCTATAACCCTACAAATCAACAGATCAACAATATACTGACTGAATCTGGTATTTCTGCCGATTCTCTTTCTTTTGATGACATCAATGGTCTAATTGAGAAGCATTCTACAGAATTGCAAGATACTACCAACGCTAAGCTTGAAGATTTCGTGAAAGCTTTCCAGATCTTCGATAAAGATAACACTGGTAAGGTCTCTGTTGGTGATATCAGATATATGTTGACCGGTCTAGGTGAAAAGCTTAGTGATGATGAAGTAGATGAATTATTAAAAGGTGTTCAAATTGATGAAGATGGTGGAATCGATTACAAGAAATTCATTGAAGACATTTTAAGACAATAAATTATGGGATTACACTCCATTTTTATCTCTTTATGAACAGCAGGACTTACTAAATGAAATAGGCAGATATAGATATATATGTAGATATCCAAAGAATTACAACTATATATATATGTGTGTGTGTATCCTCGAATTATTATACCAAATATGAAAAAAATATTTTACAACTTACAAAAATCCTTTGAGTTAAATTACACTTTTGTACATTACTTACCAAGTCCAGTATCCAATACAACAAACATTAACTATGTCAACTGAATGGGACCCAAGAGATCAGATACCAGATGATATCAAGCGCATGCTTTCATCTAATCCTAACAGCAACATTATCTCTTTTTTTAATATCTTAGAAAGACTTAAAGTTCAAAAGAGAACTGGTTGGTTGAATAATAACATTCCTAATCCAGAATCCATTTCTGACCATATGTATAGAATGAGTATGATGTCCATGTTGTTTAACGATACTAATGAGTTAGAGAAACCGCTGGATTATAATAAATGCATTAAGATGTCTTTGGTTCACGATATGGCTGAATCATTAGTTGGAGATATTACTCCATTTGATCGAAAGATTGATATTAACGAAAAATACAATAGAGAATTAAAGACAATACAGTATCTCTGTAATGATTTAATCAAACCTTTCAATGAAAAGGCTGCTAATGAAATGAAATCATTATGGCTGGAATATGAAAAACAAGAAACATTAGAAAGTGTAGTCGTTAGAGACCTTGATAAATTTGAAATGTTGGTTCAATGTTTCGAGTATGAAAAGAAGATCAACAATAGGGAAAGATTGAATCAATTTTACACTAATACTATCAAATATATAAAGACACCGATCGTTAAAAGATGGTTAGATGAATTGTTTATTCAGAGAGATGCTTATTTTAGTGTGTCTAATACTTAAATATTTAATATCTTTTTATTATGTACTTATATGTGTGGATATTTTTACTGAAACTGAAAATTATTGAAAAATATCGAAAATTGAGATATTATGATAATGCAAAAGAATATCTAATTAATTTGAAAGCAAAGTAGTAACGATAAGTGAGATATAAAAGATGAGACCATTCGATAGTAATCACGAAGATTTGATTCATGATGTTGCATATGATTTCTACGGTAGACACGTTGCTACATGTTCTTCAGATCAACATCTAAAAGTATTCAAATTAGATAAAGAAACTAGTAAATGGGAATTGAATGACTCATGGAAAGCTCATGACTCTAGTATAGTATCTATAGATTGGGCAAGCCCAGAATATGGTCGTATTATTGCTAGTGCTTCTTATGATAAAACAATAAAGATATGGGAGGAAAACCCTGATCAAGAAGAAGGTTCTGGTCGTCGTTGGAGTAAATTAACTACTTTAAATAATTCAAATGGCGCTTTATACGCAGTGAAATTTGCTCCTCCTCATCTAGGTTTAAGACTTGCTACGATTGGTAATGATGGTATATTAAGAATCTACGATGCCTTGGAACCTTCAGATCTTAGATCATGGACTTTAATTAATGAAATTAGTGTCCTACCATCAACACCAGCTAGTCATCTTCAATCAGATTTTTGCATATCTTGGTGCCCTTCAAGGTTTTCTCAGGAAAAATTGGCAGTCTGTGTACTAGATAAAGCTTTCATATATCAACGTACGAGTGATAATAAATATCAAGTTGTCGCTAGATTAAATGGCCATAAAGGGTTGATTAGAAGTATCAGTTGGGCTCCCTCCATTGGCAGATGGTACCAATTAATTGCTACTGGTTGTAAAGATGGTAAAGTGCGTATATATAAACTTACCGAAAATGTAAATTCTACTCCATCTTCAGTATCTTCTTCATCACATATTACCTCTATGTCAGGTTCATTACCGCCTCCTTCCTCAACTTCCTCTGCTGACACCCTTGATCACCAACTACAAAATGATGAAGTAGACATGTTGTCTTCTGAAAAAGCAAGGAAACCATCAATAAATGTTGAATTGTTAAGTGAACATAGTGATCATAATGGTGAAGTTTGGTCAGTGTCTTGGAACTTGACTGGTACTATATTAAGTAGTGCAGGTGACGATGGGAAAGTTCGTCTTTGGAAATCTACATACTCTAATGAATTTAAATGTATGTCGGTTATTAGCGCTCAACAATAATTACTATATATCTGCTGGCATATATCGTACATGTAAATTTTATCTTTAATCTAGCTGGAATAAAAAGAATATTTCTGATATTATTTTATTGAATCATATACATATATATTTCTATAATAAATGATATAGATGGTTATACTAATAAGCACTAGTTTAAACATTTAACTTTGTCTTCTTCAAAACGACATCATTTTCATTCCTTTTTTCTTCTTTGGTAGTTTCGTCAGATTTCCCATCTGTAACTAGTATTTCTTCCTTTACCTCATCAATTGACCGCTTACCACTGACCTTCTCCTCGGCTGCCATTTCATTCTCTTTATCCTCACTCTTAACATTCCTTTCGGTTGCCATTCCACTCTCTTTATCCTCACTCTTGACATTCTTTTCGACTCTAGAGCCCTTTGTACTATCGTTGCTGTTCTTCTTAGATTTTTCCTTTTTGGATGAATCATCAACGATAGGTACTATGGTGTTGTTCTCGATCTTATACTCCTTTTCGAGACATTGCAGTAAAGTGTGAACTCTTCTTCCAATCTCTTGCGGTGTTCTACTTTGAAAGAAAAAATCCATTTCAAACAATGGGCAGTCCCTTATCTCATTTCTAACTACATCATGAATATCATCTCTTTCAAGGCCATATTTCGCTAGCGTAATTAGTATAAATCTGTCTTCCTCTTCAGAAAATACTCTCTTATTTGATGAAGAAGGTGGGAAATGTAATTTTAGATCAAAGAATGGATTTTTGTAAGAATTTGCCTTATGACGCAACATATCTTGTTGAAATCTTACTTTTCTTATTTTTTCTTCTTCATCTTCAATAGTTTTTATTAGCCTTTCATGATCCTCTACTTTTTTATAATTCTTCCAGAATGCAACAGCATATTCATATACTTCTTCAAAAGTTTTATTGGGTAAGAATTCACTAGCTATCGCTTCAATTGAATTTCTACCATACTTACCAGAAACAGTAATGAATTTTCTAAAATCGTATTTATTCCAGTTCGTAAAACCTTCAGATTCCCATTGACTTTTTAATTTTTCTTCTTCACTAGTTAACGGTTCTGCCACTTCTATTAATTTTTTCATTTCTTCTAATTTCTTGTTTAACTCTTCTTCACTTAGATTTTCACCATAAGTAGCCTTCACATCATCAATATTTGGCACATAAGCAGTTTTTTTTGCAGTCCACATACGATCCTTTTCGTAAAGATCCTTTAATTCAGGGCGTTGAAATTGGTGGCTTATTAATACTCTAGGCTTTGGCATTCTTGGTTGTAATGGTGTTGGTGTTTTCTTCTTAGTGCTTAAAACATCTTTGTAATAATTATCTATGGAATAATTTTCTTTACGTTCACGTTTAGCAGGATTTATCCATAGGGGATCAATAATATCTTTATGAGTTTGCTTTTTGAAGTTTTCTCCATCCCACTCGTATGCAGATTCTTGATTAAACTTTTGTAAATCATCTAAACCTAATGTTTCATATTTAGCATTCAAGGATTGTGTCTTAGATTCAGATTTTGCCAATAGACTGTCCAAATCAACTTCAGGATCACTATCTTTATTATGCTGTGTCTTATCAGCATTTTGATTGTTTACAGGGTGTGGAGTTGTACTTTTACTTGATGCATTACTGCTATTATCTTTAAATACATCAGCAGCACCATGTTGAATCATTGATAATAATGCATCTTTTGAATCATTTTTGTTTTCTTTATTTTTTTTAGTACCTATACGATTCTGTTGAATAACCAATTTATCTAATCTTAATTTCTGTGTAGCTCTTTCTAAGATCTTTTCTTCAACAGAATTATCAGTAATGAATCTAAATACTTTAACTTGTTTTTTTTGACCAATACGATGAGCTCTATCCATGGCTTGTAAATCAGCCTGTGGGTTCCAATCAGAATCGAATAAGACAACAACATCTGCGGAAGTTAAGTTGATACCTAAACCACCAGCACGTGTTGTTAATAAGAATAAAAATTTAGAAGAGTTTGGAGCGTTATACTCATCAATGGAACGAATTCTATCTTCATGAGCAGTAGAACCATCAATTCTACAGTATTGATAATTTCTAAAGAAACAATAATCTTCCAGTATATCTAATAATCTTGACATTTGACTGAAAATTAATACTCTAGAGCCTTGTTCTTTCAATTTTAATAATAATTTATCCAAGACTTTCAATTTGGCAGAGTTAAAGATTAGATGTTCATCTGTAGTGTATGGTGGACCTGGTTCAGCACCATCAAATAAATAAGGATGATTACAGCATTTTCTTAATTGCATAACAATATTGAGTAATCTTGTCTTTGATTCTTTGTTTGCATTTGAACCGTTAACAGCGTCTATATCCTTTTGTAATATTTGTCTATACCATTTTTTCTGCATAGATGACATACCAACGTAAAGGTTCAATTCTTTCTTTGGTAATAATGAAGTCTCTACATCATTCTTAATACGACGTAAAAGGAAAGGTTGTAAAACGGTATGTAATTGTTTAACGATATTTTCTTGATCTTCATCAGAAGTATTCTCTGAAGAGAACCAATCATCGAAATCTTGTGAATCTGAAAAGATATCCGGTAGTAAGAAATTTAAAAGAGCCCATAATTCATGTAAATTATTTTGTAATGGAGTACCTGTAATTAATAATCTTGATTTTGATTGAAATTCTCTTAGAACTTGTGAAAGTAAAGATTCTTCATTTTTAATTCTATGAGCTTCATCAATTACAATATATTCCCAATCGAATTTCTTAAAGGAAGATTTTTCTCTGATGATAATTTCATAAGAGGCAATAACTACATCAAAATCACATTCTAATAATTTAGTTTTGATTGTCTGAGATCTTTCTTCTTTATCACCTTGTAATACAAAGGCATTAACTTCGGGTGTCCACTTATTAAATTCTCTTAACCAATTATTTAAAGTTGATTTTGGAGCAATTACAATGAATGGACCTTGTACATCTTTTATATATCTAAGGTACCCTAAAAAGGCGATAGTTTGTAAAGTCTTACCTAGACCCATTTCATCGGCTAATATACCAGCTAGACCATTTTTGTGTAAAGAGACGAGCCAATTTACACCTTGAATTTGATATGGTCTTAAAGTACCATTTATGAAAGATGGAGATTCTCTAAATTGGAAGTCTATACCATCTTGATCATCTTGACTTTCATTTTCTTCTTCTTTTAATAGTTCGGCATCTTCTTCAGTTTCAGTCTTCCTCTTGTTTAATTTAGTTGATTTTGATTCATCTAATAATTTTAAGACTTGTTTAAAATGAGGATCTTTCTTTGCTTTATTTTCAATGAAATGTCTGAATAGATTACTTAGAGATAATAATTGTTCGAATCTATTTTTTGTATTAATCATTTTTGATTCATTTTGTTCTTGTAATGAAGTATTATTATTTGATATTAAATATTTTGATTTCCTTGATTCAGTAGTAGAAGAAGATAAAGAATCTTTGTAAGGAGCCAATGCATCCCAATATTCATTATCTGTAGTCATCGGTTTGGGGTGATGGTGGAGGTGATAGTTAATGTGAATTGTATGAAGAGTAAAGAGTAATGGAGTTAAGAATTTGATGATTCTAGAATCAAAATATTTTTTTCAGTTTTTTTGGTGTTTTTCAATGTACATTATTATATGAAAAATATGTTGTGAGAGTATGGGATTTAGAATCTGAGATGGGGTACTAGTAGTGGGGGTAGCGATTGAGTCGAAAGATTGTAAGATTGCAAGGTTGTAAGGTTGTAAGATTGAAAGAGGATATAGATGTATATGTAAATTTTCTTGATTACAGAAACATCAAGTAAGAGTAAATCAAGAGTCACAAGAGAGAAGATTTGATTTGAGGGATGAAAACATAAAGAGAGTTCGTAATGTCTTTAGTTGTAACAACACAACGTTTTGTGCTTGTATAAATAAGAATTTGGAATAGATCAAAGTGAATAACTTGTAATTATTTTTTGTATATACATACATTTTTTTTGCCTGGCCATTAAAAATGAAAATAAAGAAAAAAGTTTCAATAATAGTTTGAATAAAGTACAGTTGAATGGGATGATAAAAAGGCCAGTTATAAAGATGTTGGTACAGCAGTATAATGAATTGAAAGGAATGAATAATGATGATGATAATGATGATGAGGTACTTGGATATATATTGAGTAACAAAATAAGTAAGAATTTGGAAGAGATAAAGGGAAGGATAGTTAACGATAGCTTGTTGAAGAATGATTATGATATGATTCGAAATGAGTATAGTGATAAGTATCAACGTATAGAGTTTGATATGAGTTTATATAATAAACGTATGAGTAGACGTATTCGTAAGAGGTATGAAGAGTATCAAGATACGATAAAGAAGAGACGGTATAGTATTGATTTTGATAAGGAAGTGGAATCTGAAGAGATAGTGAGGGGAGGTGATGATGAAGAGGTTAATGAATTAAGGAAGAGATTATTGGGTAAGCATAGTGGAGAGGTTGATAAAGATAGTATGAATCAAACAAAGGAGAGACAAATAGAAGAACAAGAGACAATACAAGAGGAATTGATCAATGATATGAGTAAATTTGTTGGTAGTTTAAAAGAGGGAGCACAAGCATTTTCACAAGCCTTAGAAGAAGATAAGAAAGTATTAGGAGCAGCCGAGATTGGAATACAAGTTGCATCGAAGGGTATAGTTAGTATCAGTGGGAAATTACGTAAATATGATAAGAAGAAATTGGGATATTTATTCTATATAATTGTGTTTATTGGTATGTTTATTGGATTATTGGTTACATTTATCATTATCCAATTGTTCCCAGCCATGTAAAATGAGAGTGAAATTTAGTGTGAAAAAAAATTTTTTTTTTTTTTTGATCTTTCCCGATGCCTACAGAAAAAAAAATGTATATATATATGAAAGTTAGTAGAAAACTATTGTAATTAAAGGAAAAACGAAAAAACAACAAATCAGTGAAGATTATAAAGAGAGTAAAAGCAAACCATGAGTAGAAAGAGGTCTATTGATGGAATTGAAAATGCAGATCATAAGAGAGTTAAAAGAGTCTCTAAGAAGCTAATCAATAAACAAGAAGATTATAGAGAACAATATATCAGTAATGAACCATTAGATATATTTTGTTGGGGTACTGGATCCATGTGTGAATTAGGATTAGGTCCATTAGCCAAGAATAAAGAAGTAAAGAGACCTAGATTGAACGGGTACCTTAAACGTGAAGATATCAAGATTATATCCTTTGTTGTTGGTGGTATGCATACATTAGCGTTAGATTCAGATAATAACGTATGGTCATGGGGATGTAACGATGTAGGAGCTCTTGGTAGAGATACAGTAACTGGAGCACAAGAGAAATTGAAAGATATGGATAACGGGAGTGACGATGATAGTGATGATGATGGAGATTTAAACGAACTAGAATCAACCCCCATGAAGATACCAAATGATAAATTATCCAAGGAAAAAATCGTTCAATTAGCCGCTACCGATAATTTAAGTTGTATACTATATGAAAATGGAGATGTATATGCATGGGGTACATTCCGTTCGAACGAAGGTATACTTGGATTCTACAGAGACAAAATTCATATACAACGCGAACCGATGAAACTACCTAAATTCTCGAAATACAAGATAGTACAGATTGCGTGCGGTAAGGATCATCTAATATTCTTGGATGAAGAAGGATCCGTATATGCCTGGGGTAACGGACAACAATATCAACTAGGAAGAAAAGTAATGGACAGATACAAATTACATACATTGGAACCACGCGCAGTTGGACTGAAACATATTAAATGGGTCGGAAGTGGTGAAAATCATAGTTTTGCTATTACACAAGACGGTAAAGTATTAAGTTGGGGACTAAACCAATTTGGACAGTGTGGAACGGGAGACCCAATTGAAGACGGATCACTAGTGACACGCCCTACCACTGTGAAATTACCCGCTGGCCTAAGAGTAAAACAAGTGTGTGGCGGTGAACATCACTCATTGCTACTGAGTGAAACAGGCGAACTGTACACCTTTGGGCGCCTGGACATGAGCGAGGTCGGACTCTCCCGGGAGCAGTTACCGGAAGAAACTTACCGAGACGAGCACGGCAGAGCACGCGCAGTGCCCGTAGCAACTCTCTTGCCGAGTCTGCCTGCGATTGCCACGGTGGCCGCCGGGTCGCACCATTCGTTGTGTGTGGCTGCCGGCACGGGAAAGATGTATTCCTGGGGGTTCGGGGACACGTACGCGGTTGGACAGGGACCTGCGGGAGAAGATGTTGCGGTTCCAACACTGGTGGAGAACACTGCGACGCACAGTGAACGGATTCGGGCGCTGGGCTGCGGTGGCCAATTTTCGGTCTGTGGAGGGACGCCACAGGGAAATTAAAAGAGCAGAGTGTAAAAGGGGCTGTCGCGTCCTGTCGCACGGTTGCTGTTCTCTGTTCTGTTCTCTGTTCTACCTTTCTCGTAAATCCTTTCTGTCACTTGCTGTCGTTTTCTTATATAAGGAATTTTCTCCATTGAAAGCAAATCACTGCGTAGTGCTTAATTTGTGAAAGAAAAAAAAAAAAAGAGTGTGTTTGTTTCCTATTCTCTACTATTGTACTTATGTAAGTCTGTGTAAGTCTGTGTCTGCGATCGCTCTTATATATAAGTATAAGGGAAAAAAAAAAGACTATTCTATTATTCTTAATCTCTGTTTTTTCTTTATTTTCTACTCTGTATACAACTACCCGTTTTTATTTATTTTCATATCAAGGATTATACTCTGTGTACACTAACAATCCCCCCCCCACAAAGACTATAAAGCGATGAGCCTTCCCAATGAACATATATCGTTGCCTCCTATAAAGAATCTGTTCAATGTATTGAATACTGATTCAAACAATAGGGCATCCCCTTCTGCACTTAATAATATTCATACTTCTCCTCCTATCTCTCCTCATACGAATACTTTCAATAATCAATTTGTCGATGGGAATTATACTACTACAAATAATAAGATTCTACCGTTTAGAAGTTATAATCATAATCATAATCAGAGATTCGCCGCTAATATAATAACTCCTGAAAATCATAATAATAAGTTTCAAAGAAGACATTCTTTTACTACCACTTCCACTCCTTCTTTAACTTCTCCAAGAATAAGAAATCATTCCGTTTCTTCAACTGGCAAATTTAAATTCAATTCTTCAATACAATCAGATAATAATATAACTCATTCTTCTTCTTCTTCTCATAATCACCATTCTAAGGGGAAAAGATCAAATTTACCAAAGGAAACTGTTCAGATTTTAAACACTTGGCTTCTCAATCATCTAAAGAATCCATACCCAACTGCAGCTGAAAAAGATGATCTCTTAAAACAAACTGGTTTAACTAAGATTCAATTATCAAATTGGTTTATTAACGTAAGAAGAAGAAAAGTCTTTACAGATTACTACGAAAGGAAAAAAGAAAAAGATAATTCTAAATTATCTACTTCTTCTAATTCAACTAATAAGAGTAAACCAAATAGTAGAAGAGGTAGTTTACCAATTTCTCCACCAACTTCAAATTCAAATTCAACTAAATCCTTAACTGTTGGTGAAAAATATATTCATTACAAAGTTTAAATTTACTCTTACTCTTACTCTTACTCCCCACCCCCTTCATATATATCCGTATTTCTTTATATATATAAATACATTTTTATATTCAATTTTGGAAAAGAAAATTTTTATTTTTTTGATTCTTATACATAGCTATTCTACTTTACTAGCTATTACCCACTAGCCAATGCCACTACCCCGGTATATAATTATCCTCTTCTTCAATACTATGCGAAAATGATCCCATAGGATTAGCAGGTGGTATAAAGTCAAAATTATTACTACCACCACCACCACCAATTCTTTCAGATAATGGTACTGCAAACCCACCTCTAGATGCATCAAATTCAAATCTTAACTCATCACTAACTTGTCCACCAGATTTACCTCTTCCAAATTGTCTACCATCTTCAAATCCTGGATCTAAATCAATACTTATATCCTTCTCATCTAATTTAGTCCCACTCAAATATTTAACAGCATTTAACGCTTCATTAGATTCATTATATATAATAAAACAAAATCCACATGGCGTAAATTTAAATCTATCTAAACCCATCACTATCCTCTTTATAGTACCACATTTACTAAATAATTCATATATTTGTTCCTCAGAGGTATAGAATGATAAATTCCCAACATAAATTGTAGCTGAAGTTAATGATTGTCTTAATTCCATTAATCCATTAGGATTCCTTCTAGCTTTTCTAAGTAAATATGTAGATGGAGTATCAAGTCTCTTCGCGGAATGATCCCATTTCAATTCATCAAATTCAGCTAATCCCCCCATACTGTGTTATCTCTTTGTTTGTGTACCTTTATTCACCTTAACTTTCGTATCGTTTTTGATTATTGTTCATATTACATTTATTTTTTTACTCTAATGTATCACTTATTCTTTTTTTTCTTGATTAAGCTCCCATTACCCGGGTTATATATCATTACAATAGATTAATAGATATTAATAATATGTGCTTCTCTTATCTTAAAATATTCCTATATTATTGCTGAGCTAAATGTAATGAAAGTATGATTATCAGGCGTAATTTAATTGAGATCTTCTTTTTTTTGCTTGATACTATAGGAATTTTGGAAACTATTTAATCAATTTTATTATTTATACATAGAGAGACAAATTACAATATGGTTGGTCATATAAATCTTTGTTTCGACATTGTAGTAGAAGTTTTTATTACGAAAGAAATAATTACAGAAGGTTATATAAAATCCACACATAGTATATCGTTCACATACAATTGTATCTGTTTCTTTGAAACAAAAGTTATTTTTTTCCAAATAAGCGTAATCTTGGTTATTATTAATCGGATTCCGGTAGTACTCCAATAACTAACAACACTGTAAATTACACACTAAATTACATACTAAATTACACACTATTTTTCTCTTTTAATGTTCCAGCTCATACAAATTCGATCGAATAATATCTTAATAATGAAATAATCATGAGCAATAGGTTTTCCACTATGATATATTCTAGCATATTTGATTTTAATTATATTTCTTCCTTATAATTTTTTGCTTGCTCTTCTAAGATCAGGTGATACAAAACTGTAAAATACATAATCATTTATACACATATGTACTTTGCTTTATATAATTTTTCGTTTCGCTTCCACTCCAAAGTATCTATGGCGTCTCAAACAACTATATCGTATAATCTCTTGATTAAACTCAGTAAGTTTAAGTAGAACAATATAATACTGTTCCAAGAAATAATTACATAAAAATTTGGGTTACCAACAGATATAATGTAAGGGAAACAATGTAGTACAGTTTTAACCTCTTTCAATTTATTACATTTGATTTCTTTATCCTTAAAATTTTTCAAAAACATTGTATACATTTTATATTTGAGGAATAATAATTAGTATTGAACATTCTTGCGCAGAACAAAAATAATAATAATGTATCCAAACATTGATTCCCTGATCCTTCTACAATAAAACAAAGCTCAATTTTATAAAATCGCATGTATAATAATCACATATCCAACAATAACATAATTAAATTCATTAAAATTAAATTTAGCACGTGCTTGGTAGTAAGAAGCGCATAAACAGGTTTTAGTAAAACTTTTGAAGTTAATAATCCGATATAGTGTAACGGCTATCACATCACGCTTTCACCGTGGAGACCGGGGTTCGACTCCCCGTATCGGAGTTTACACAATTAAATTTTTGACATGTTTTTTCCTATTTCAACTTATTTTTCATTTTTTCTGGTTTGGTCCTTCAAAATTATAAACTGTGAGCGATGAGATGAATTAAAAACGCTCGAACAATTCAAAGTTCAATGAAATCCCTTGACACATTATACAGTGATAGAGTAATCTTTTTACTAAAAATAGTAACTTTGTTTCAATAAAGCAAGAAATTTTAATAATTATAGAATTTGTACACTTTCTTTTGGAGAGACAGATTAAGTTATTTTTTTGGAAAAAATGGATGTACAAGAAGAGGAAATTACAAGATGTATATGTGGTGAATTAGAACCACAGGATGAAGCTGGACTTTATATCCAATGTGAACAATGCTCTGTATGGCAGCATGGGTTTTGTATGGGAATTAAGAACACTGTGCCTGATAAATATTGGTGCGAACTTTGTAAACCTGAATTACATGAGATCTCAATATCGGAAGGCAACAAAAAGAAAATTTCTAAATACAATCCAATCATAGAACAGAATAATACTATTAATATTCGAAAAGAAAACTCTTCTAATTCTGAGAATGAAACTTCTAGTTTAAGTTCAATCTTTGAAAATACTCCCAAACCTAATAGTATTGATGAATCTCATAGTTCATTAGAAGATGAACTTCAAGATCAGAAAACATCATCTTCTTTAGAAAAAAATAATACTTTCTTACAATCAACTAATGGTATTGTCAAAGAACAATATAAGGAAACTAATATACTCAATCCCAAAATTGAAGAAAATGAAAAGAACGATGATAAATCGCTAATATCACCACACAATTTTAAACCTACAGCGTCTACACAGAAGAAATCAAAAAATGGACGAAGTAAAAGAAGAGTTACTACTAACCTGGATAAAACTACAACAAGAAAAAAAATAATTTCCAATAAGAGTGGTGAGACGTCTGGAACAAATACAAATGATAATGTCACTAAACCAAGAATCCCCCCAAACCGTGCAAGCCTAAATGATATGAGAAGGAGAACATCTGCGATTATGGAATATATATCGAAAGCTGAATGGGAAGTTGAAAAGAATCAATCTAATAATGATGATGTAATAAAACACATTAATGATCAATCTCTTTTAAAAAAATTTAACGACGTCTTCGAAGAAGATAAGATTTGTCTAACCTTAATGAGTAATCTCAATGAACAGTTACTCAATTGGGAAAAAATGTACTCTAATGAGTAATCAAAATCACTTATACTATAAAATACCAATCCTATAAACTCCATACCATCAATCAATATATCTCATTATTCTTACTCGTTCAATCACTTTCTCTTAGAGTGTTTTTTTTATCTTCCGTTATTATGTATTATTTTTATTTCATTATATATCTTCCTTCATTTAAGTATGGGCACTTTAAAATTAGAAGCTCTTCCTTCTTCATATAAGCTATCTATCACTTTTTTCAAAAGGCCTTTCTCTTTTAGCTCAAGGTATTTCTTATACAATACCAAAGCAGTATAAGCATCCTCAACTGAATCATGGTTACCTTCTTGAATATTCTTACCTAATAATACAAATGCCAAATATCTCAATGACAAAAATCTTTTGCCCTGTAAGAAATATATAGCTGTGTCTCTTATTTGTTCGTTAGGAACATTAATATTAATATTTTTGAAGTCATTACTGAGACCATGTCCAACAAAAACACATCCTAGTTGTAATAAGAGCCAAATTCTTCTATAGACCACTTCTCTAGTTACTAGAGCCTTTTCACTTCTCTCTGGATCTAAATCACCAGGTAAAATTCCACTATATCTGGTCAAGTAATCCTCAATATGATTGTTATTAAGCACATAATCGTCAATAAATGGAATACCGAACTTATCTCCTTCACCTCTAACAATCGAAAGTCTCGCAAGTGCTGTTTTTTTAGACCTAATTATAGTTTTCGTACCTTGACAGTCGATTTCACTTAATTCATTATTGAGAATGACAAATTCTGCATCTATTGCAACCAAAGTACCCGCTTTAGGTGCTTCATCCCTAGTCAATAAGGTATATTCATTCTTAACGTCTTCTCTTATCGTATTAGCAAAATGGTCCCTATACAGTATATCTGTATTGATAGGATAAGTATTAACAGAAAAGTAAGGTTTACGAAGCTCTTCAGCGTCACAATATATAATAATTTCAGGTCTTTTCCACCAGTATGATATATTCATGGCTTCCTCTTCATCCACCTCCATAACTAGGTAATTATTAAACATATACCATTTGAACGTATTTGCTTCATTATCGTATATCCGTGAATAAGTTACTAATCTTGAATCTCCATTATGGTCTGTAATCCGAGCAACATAACCAGAAAGTTCATACTTGAATATTTGAGTATTAGTTTTTATTTCGTTCAAATTTGTCTTCAAAACAGGCTTTTGTTTTGTAATTGATGCATAGAATGATTTGACTAACCAATCTTTAAGAGTTTTCACGTGTTTCCATTCGGAATCAGAAAGAAGGATATCCAGTGAGAGTACGGGTGGTAAATTTTTTATTGTTCTTTCGTATTCTATAACTTCTTCTCTTTTACACACTTCACAAATATTATTTATTTGTTTTGTACGTTTCATAGATGATTCAATATAAAGGAGAATACTATTACCACCACTTTTCTTATTACTTCTCCTGGAACCGTTCCTTGTTGGTGATAATACAGCCAAACTTGGTATTATATCTGAAGTATTTTCATAATGATTACATTTTGATTTTATGTCGCATGCCAGGTTGAAACCAAAGCACTGTTCTAGGGTATTATTATGACCAATACATTCAAATTCTTCTCGTAGTAAAGAAGATAATAGAAATTCATTGAACTTCTGAGCTAAACTTTTTTGTAATTTCTCAGAATTATTAGAATCTCTGATAAAACCCATATATTTTACTGATTCCTCTACTAGACCTTCTTCTTTAGCTTGGTCCATTGAATTTAAAGAATCTTGAAAATTTGCAGATCGTACTACCTTGCCTGCAGATCTACCCATCATATCATATAAGTAGCCCAGATCTGAAAGCAGCGCAGTTTTCTCTATATTTTCATCCTTCAGGCAACCAACGATGAAATTATACACTTCTGGAACAAATCTATAAAGTTGGATGATTGCATTAGTATATATATTATCAACATCCGTATCGAGCCCAGAATACTTGGTTTTGTTGAAAGCTTTGAAATCAAAGTTATCTGATCCATAGCGGCCGTAAGTGAATGGAAGTTTACTATATGCAGGTGGTATTTCGTTTTCGTTTTGACTTTTATAGTGAAGTAGATCTGTTTTTTTGAGTGAGGAATTCATTTTTTTCCTTTCTTCTTTTAAAGATATATATCTCGGAGCTACATTTGCCTTCCCAAATTTCCCTACATCATATGAATAGAATGGGAATTCTTTTGATGCTAAATTTAAACCTTGTGATACTAAATGAGATTTATTCGATTTGTTATTTCCATTAGATAATTGTAATTTATCATCAAAGGATCTTGGTAGTGTTCCTTCGCTTGTGAATACAGTATGTGGCCATGCGGAGAGTAATTTTTCTTTATAATAAGGTAAACCTACCGTACTCAATGGAAAGTCGTTGTCATCAACACTAACATGCACTGAATTAAACCCATCATCAACAAAATCTGGGTATTCTAACACTTCTGGGGTATTTGTGAAATTACTATTATTTTGAGATCTACTCCATGTTGCCACTTGATTATCTTTCTCCAATATGGCCAAATAATCTCCACTTGGTGACATGATTATATCTCTGATATCTTGGGAAGGATGGACAAATTGGGTTCTTAAAGTAGGATTAGAAAGATCGATAAAATCAAAGGAGCCCTTAGTTGAACCAACTAGAATAACTGTTGATAGTACTGGATGTAGTTGTACAAAATCAGCACCACCACTACCAATTGTTGTACCCTTTGAGAAAGATACTGGGCTTAGTTGTTTCATGGTTCTAAGGTCATATACGTTAACAAAAGGATCAGCATAACTGCTGTGAAATCTTCTAGAAGTACCTGTAGTGACAAGGGTGTTATCACGAATTGCCATTCCCGATATAGTATCTGTATGTGCACTGAATGTCTTAACTATTTGATTTGAATTTGGATCTAGTAAATCTACGGAACCGGACTGTTTTCCTATTGATATAAGTTTATTATTTGATTTTAAAAGTTTAACTTTTGCAGGATAATTAATAACATTAGAAATTTGTGCTCTATTAGCGTCTAAACATATAATACCAGATGCTGGATTATCACCTGCACAGTACAATTGAGTTTGATTCTCTGGTGAAAGCGTACATATCGATTGTAATTCACTGAAGGAGGCACTATTGATACTAGTAAGGTTAAAAAGGGTAACTCCTCTTCTATTTGACATATGTACACATTCATTACTCAATGATACAATACCTTCTCTGACAGTAATAATGTCTTTTACAGGTGACCCATCTATGTGACTCTTGTAACGAGTATATAATTGAAAATTGGGATTATAAGATGATATACAGCCGTAAGTGTCTCCCGCCCAGATTAAATTAGCATTTGAATCGAATACAATTTTATTGACTTCCTTTTCTCTATTATCAAATCGAAAATACGGTTTCTTTAAATGCTCTGAAAGATTTGCAGTATTATTGA
The DNA here is from genome assembly GCA_030571575.1 of Kazachstania viticola. Taxonomy (NCBI): domain Eukaryota; kingdom Fungi; phylum Ascomycota; class Saccharomycetes; order Saccharomycetales; family Saccharomycetaceae; genus Kazachstania; species Kazachstania viticola. The sequence continues at coordinate 21,126 of JAJLXZ010000152.1, forward strand.
ATAGATGTTGCCAATTATTCATGGTACTGTTACCATTCAAATAAGTCTGGGTATATTGTCAAAAAAAGAGATAGCAAAAAGGGAAGAAAAGATGTAATTGAAATAAATTACTAAATATAAAGCAAATAAGCAAAATCCCTTTCGTGTTCTTTTTAGCAACGATACTTGAAAATAATGATTTTCAATTCAAAGCATCAATAAAGATGGCGACTTGTGTAGTATTCTCTCTACTTTTTGTCTTGTTAATTTCTTTATTTTTTCCAATTTTGCTGAAATTTCAATAAACATATTTGTTACCCGGTGTGAAATACTGTATTCCATCAAAGGACCTCAGCGGCAAACTTCAAAGAATAGAAACAGAAGCTGTTGAGAAATGGGGTGTAGCGACTGATAGTCGGTGCAGCAGGCTGGGTAGAGTAGTATATTACTGGTAAGGCTTTTATTTTTCTTTTAGGGTTCTTCTGAATTGGTTAGCTCTTCTTATAGCTAAAGTTCTTGGGTGCATACCATTTTGGAGTGTTTAAATAGGATCAAACACTTCTACTTTTAAGGGAAAACTAAAATTTCCTGAAAATAGTACCAACTATTCAAGTCCATAATTGCACTTCCTTACTACTCCTAAAGTCAGACATTTTCAACCTCGGATCATTGATTCATCTTTATTATCACTTTAGGAAGTGTCAGTTAAGGAATTAAAATCTAATTTCATCTTAGAAAAATTACGCAACGGCTAAAAAGCGCGTTTACAAACAAAAACAATTGAAGATCACAATGAGATAAACAGAGGGAACACTAACATATATCTGCAGCATAAAGCAGCTATTTAATAGAAAGAGCTACAACATCGAGTTCTATCCCATATGAGCCAATCTAGCTATTTTGCTAACTCGACGAAACATAACAATGCCCCTACGAGGGGTATACTGAAACAGAACTCAAGTCAAGTCATCGACAGCAATGAACCTGCACCAGCAAGTCAATTACCATTACCTCAAACTTTTTCTCAAACAAAGAAAGACTCTTTATTCTCTAATAACACTACTTCAAGTATTAATACCGTCGGTTTACAAAATAAGTTTAGTAGGAGAGTCTCTTTTGCACCAGATGTCACATTACATAGCTTTGATTTTGTTTCTACTCAACCAAACCCAGGAATTATTAATACAAATGCTGATGAAGCTCACTTAAGACAAGATCCGAATAATGTAGAAAATATGAGCATGGAATTGACTCAACCACTTCCAAAACATACATTAAATGATACAGAGAATGAAAGTATGGACATCACACAACTTAATCACATAAATAGCAAACAAGGTAATGACATCAATAGAGATGAGGAAACTATGGAGTTTACAATGTTACAAGAAAAGCTTTCCCCAGTTCCTTTTAATTCAAGTACCGCTAAAGAAGCAGAGACTAGTATGGACCTTACTGAGACTGTTTCAACAGTTGCAGAAAAGAACAATTCAAGAATACCAAGTGAAATAATTGAATCACAAGGAGAAAATATGGATTTTACTCAAATTGAAAAAGCACAGATACAAAATAGACAATTTAAATCATTAAATGGAGTAATTGAAACGGAGACTAAGACGGTAAATGATGTGAATTTAGACGATCAGCAACAAGACTTTAAAGGTTCTGATAATTTGGAAGAAGATATGGAAATGACTGAAGTTTTCAGTAAATATGCTGAACCAGAAAATATAAATGACACAACTCAAGATGAAAATATGGATATAACAGGAATTCATAATCAAGCTTCAATTACTACACCGAATAAATCTGATATTAGAGGATATTTGAATAATGAGGCAAGTCCTATAATGCGTTCAGATAATAAAAAAAGAATAGTTGAAATTAATGAAAGTAAACAAGATAACGCCGATTTACCTTCAAAGAGGAAACGTCAAAATACTAAAGAGAGAGATTTTGAAATTTCTTTAATGGAAAAGATGTCACCAATTAAAATAGATAAGGTAGAACATAATGAAAATAAATCAAAAGATAACGATTATATACCACCTGAAAATAAAACTTTACAGATATATTCACTGGATAAGTTTTTGGAAGATACAAATATTGGATTTTTAGATGATATAAACATATTGAAACAAACACCTCAAAAAATTATATTCCCAGTATTACATTCTAAAGATAACAAGTCGTTTCAAGTTAACAAACTCTGTTCTTCGCTATATAATGATATACCTGAGTTACAAATGAATGCTTTTATCGCAAAGGAGCTATTAAGAATGAATTCTGAATCAAAGAAGGCATTTGAAGATTTGAAGTTGCAAATCAGCTCCACTACTGCTCTACCGTTATTACTAAAGGAATATATAGGACTAGGTGATGAAATGAGAGAAGTAATGAATCAACAATTACAACTGGTGAAAATATACGCAAATCTAGAGGCTCAGCAATCCTGGCATAATTGGAAATTATCGCAATTGGAGAACTTGAAAAATGTGTTGTTAGAAAATTTAACTTTACTCAATGAAGAGGAGAGCCGAGTAAGAGAAACATTATCTAAAACAACAAACATAAAATCAGAAGTAGAAAATATTAAAGACTTACTGAAAAAAGAAATTTTGATCTTAAAGGAATTTCCTCCTGAAATTGAGAGTCAAGAATTATCTTTACAGAACAAGATAAAAATACAAAGTTTGAAAAATAAGTTAAAGCTACATTCAATAACCATTAAGAATTTACCCCAGCTACAACGAACCATAACGGAGTTACAGAAAGAAATTAAAAGTAAATCGGAAGCTATAAAATCTTTAGAGAATAATATTGCTACTCTAGCGGGATCGAATGGACAAGAAACTAAAGCTATTTCCAATCGATCACTACAAGCCACATTAGAGTTCCTACAAGATTTTACTAACATTCATTTTAAAAAATTAACAGGGACAGTATTGCATTTAATGATTAAGTCAATAGATGATATTGAGATTGTTATAGATTTTTCAAAGAGCATAAATGATTTTGTTTACATTCCCATTGCGATTAAACATCAGGAAGTCATATTGTACTACATAGAAGAAATCACTTCCAAGATTAATACTGTACCTAAAAAGATAACCGACCCTGTCATAACTGAGATTTTATTGAAAGTTAGAAGTATTGTTCCATTGCTCAAACAACTCTCCCTCTTGGAAATGATCTTTCCTTGGAAATATAGACCTCTAACAAGAACACTTGAATTCAGAGTTTGTGATAAAGATATACACAATTCAATTACTTTTTCAATTCTTATTGATGACTTCGAGGAAGTATGGAAACAAAGTGGTACTAAAACTAAAGTTCCAGTGAAGAAGCAAGAAGGGACCGAAATTTCCCCAGCAGAAGCATTCGCCATTATCAAGAGAAAAACTCACAAGGTTGTGCCGTGGTTCAACGAAGACAACATATTACTATCAGTAGAGTAAAAAATCTGTACCTCATCTATATAATATTCAACTCAATACCTATACGCTCTTATTTAGTGGAACATACACATTTTTACTTCCTTTAATCTCACCAGTGCACTATCTCTTTAAATTGCTTGCCCGACTGGTAATACAAAAAAAATTAAAAAAGTAGAAAAAAAAAATAATTGAATCAACAATTCTTACATCTTGTGCTTTTAGGAGACTTTAGAATATGACTATCAATCAGTAAGGGTACTACATTATACAATTGACCATATCTATACATTCCTAATTGCATTTGATCTGAAAGTGATTCCCAGAGATTAGATAGATAAACCATGTTCACATCAAAGCCAAGTGCTCCATCACTGTTTGGCAATGGCAATACTGTTACTCCTACATCCAAAACCGTTCCAACTAATAGTACATCTCAATTACCTCAGAAAAGCACTACTTTATTTGGCAATTTAAACAATAATATGGGGGCTTCCACTCCTAGCCCATCAAATACTCTATTTGGTAATTCTTCCACAAATACAGGTAATACCAGTAGTCAAAATCAGCCTACTGGCCTTTTTGGTGCAACTGCAAATAAACCTTCTGCAATAGGTACTGGTGGACTATTGGGGAACTCAAATTCCACTGTTAATACCGGAGGATTATTCTCGAACAGCAATCAACAACCTCCTGCTACTTCTGGAGGACTTTTTGGAAATTCTAATGCAACTTCAACTGCAAGTAGTGGTGGACTATTTGGAAACAATAACAATGGTGCTAGTACTACGGGAACTTCTACCGGATTATTTGGAAATACTAAAACTGGAAACTCTTTATTTTCCAACAATAATGCAGCTACTTCCCAACCACTTGTTGGCAATACGGGTTTAAACTCAGCTGCTTTCTCTTCTAGCAACTCAAATACATTTGGTAATAGAAATACTAACACTATGGGTAGTTTATTTGGAAATTCTTCCAGTAATCCTCAACAATTAGGCACAGTACAAAGCATTTCTAATAATCCTTATGGAATAAATAGTATGAATAACAATACCACCGGAATTTCTAATATGCCTGCCTCTCTTACAGAACCTATTAAAAAGAAAGGAACCACTAGCCATCATAGTTTGAATCCCAATGATAAACTTAGTGACAATAGGAGGGCTTTTTCGTTATCCATAGGTAACAACAACTCACCAAAAGTAACTCCACCTACTATGCACTCTAATATATTTAGTAAATTAAGCTCCTCATTAAATTCTGTTAGAACCTCATCTACGAAAGGTATCTTCTCACCATCCTCAAACAATCGCGGTTTTGACTTACCTTTAGCTCATAACTCTGGCGAAGGATTTCGTGATGGTGCCAAGAACTCCATCGTATCTGTTCAAGATCTACCAAAGATAGGTAAGCAAAACAATGACCTCTCAAAATTACGCCAGTTAAAAATCGATACGAACAGAAGTGCTGCCAAAAAACTGAAACTTTTATCAGGATCCCCTTTAAATACCAAGACATATTCTCAAGAAGAAAATGAACACGCCAATGAACCAATAAACTGTAATTCCAAATCAAGTGTTAATCAAAACATAACTAATGATAGTGCCAAAAATTCGACAGTTAATGACAAAACTACTGAAGGAGAAGATAAATTGGAAAAGAAACGCACAAATTATAAAGGTTACTGGTGCTCACCATCGATCGAACAACTAAATACGCTATCAGATAAACAACTTACAGCAGTTCCAAATTTTACCATAGGTAGAAAAGGCTATGGGTATATTAATTTCAACTATGATGTTGATCTAACATCTTTTATGGATGATTTTGAATCTAACCTCTTCGGAGAAGTAGTTATTTTCCGTTCCACCAAAACTGTAGAGGTTTATCCAAATATCAACGAGAAACCCTCTGTAGGTAAAGGTATCAATGTTCCTGCCACAATAACTTTGGAAAAGATCTATCCTATAAGCAAAAGAACCAAAAAGGAAATTACAGACGCTTCGATGTTAAATGAAATACAAGCTTTGGTTAAGAAATTGAGAAATATGAGGGATATGGAGTTTATTTCTTATAATCCATATGGAGGGATTTGGACTTTCAAGGTAAGTCATTTTAGCATTTGGGGGCTCGAAAATCTGGAAGACGCTGAAGTTGATGACAACGAGACTTCTGATATTCCCATGGATTCTGCTACTGTTACTGTTAGTGAAACTATAGATGAAATGTATCCCGTTGTACTTCACAAAAATGCTATTCCTCAAACTAAAGAAACAGCTGCTAATGATTTGATTGTAGACGAAAAACAATATGAACCTGATGTTAAGGAAGCCGATTTTGATATTTTCCAAGTAGAACCTTACTTAGATACTTCTAATGATTGGGTTCAACAATTGAAATTAGCTGGGGTCTCCCTACGTTCTGTTTTTGTAAAACGCCGCCCAGTTGAAAGTAAAGATAATGACGAAATAAGACTACTATTTTCGGGACTAAACAACGATATTGAGTTACAGAGAAGAATCGCTGATAATAGACGATATTCCAGCAATTCTTACAGTTTCTGCAAAATGTCTCCAAATTCTACACTTCTTTTGAAAAATGTCCAGCATACTTCAGGAGTAGAGATTATGCAGCTACCTTGTTATAAAGAAATGGTTTATTTAGATGAACAAATGTTGGATGAGTTTTCTGAGAGTTCCACCTTCGAGAAACGAAAAGACTGCATCTTTCCTATTGTCTCTTCTAGTGAGATATATTTCTCGAATATATTAAAGAAAATTGATGAAAGCAGTAAGGAATACCCAATATGGAAACTCTGCTCCATATTGTATGATCCACTGACTATTGAAGAGAAATCTAAAGATGAAACCGTAAACAATGCTCTTCTCAAGTTAAAACGCTATGAACTTTTATGTAACTGGATTGTCGACCAAATTAGAGATAGGGTGGAAATGCAAATAAAGAACAGCACAGATTCTCTGGATAAGATTTTCTTATATTTAATGATAAATGATGTTATAAATGCCAGTAAAATTGCCATTGGGTCTGAGAACGCACATTTAGCTGTATTGCTATCATTTCTCGGGTCTAATGATCCAAGAGTGCGCGACTTGGCTTCATTGCAAATAAAGACGTGGGAATCATCTGGACATGATATAAACTTTAGAGTGCTTCGTATTTATCAACTACTTAGTGGAAATACATCTCCAGTCGAGCAAAACTCTGATGACTTAGTTGATAAAGGTGATTGGCTTACATTTTTCGGTTTAGGAATATTTTATGGTAAAACTGACGAGAATTCTCTGGAAGATCTCGTTGATTCAAATATTAGATCTGTCAATCCTGATAATAAATCCTTGATATACATTCTTTTGCAGTTGTACGGCTCAAATGGCAATACAGAATCATTTTTAAACTCTATCAAGAATATCGGTACTAACTTCACCAATCGTTTTACCTGGTATTTTGCTCATATTTTGAGGATTAATAAAATATATGACTTTAATAATCTTGATTACGACAGGCTATCTTTAGAGTTTATTGAAATATTGAGAAGCTGTGCACGTAATGATCAAGCATTATTTGTTTCGTGTTTCTTGATTGATGATATGGTTGCCAAGAGTCAAGTAAATGACTTACTGTATAGAAATATTGATAGCTTCGCTCAGAGAAGAGACTTGCTAAAAAAATTTAAAATACCAGAAAATGTGATAGAGCATGCATTGGCTATTAAAAACAGTTACGAAGGCAACTCACTATCTGAACTCCACCATCTTCTCAATGCAGGATTGTATAACAATGCTGCAACTCAGTTCGTAACTGTAGTTGGGCCACATGCCGTCTTGGCTTATAATAATTCAAATGAGGAGCAAGAGCTACATGAACTATCGTCGTACTTAGCACAATTCGAAAAAGAAAAGGTGAAAGATTGGCAGAAGAGTTTAGGTGTTTATGAGAGATATGTGAAACTAATGTTGCATAAGGAACATACTACTGAAGAACTCACAAAACTAAAACAAGATATAGATATATTGTTTGATCAGTATAAGCATTACAGATATGTGCCCGCATGCTGTTCAACTATGAAAAAGATGTTAAAGAGCTTAGAGTTATAGGCCTGGTAATATTAAAAAAAAAAATTAAATGGTCTTGATGGACCATATGCACTATATAAGAACATTATATAAAAGTATAAAATCGATAATAGATATGTATATATACTATCAAATTATCATTGTAAATTATTATTTTCTAGAATCCTTGAAAATGATCTAGAATGAAATTATGGTGTCAAAAATCTTGAGTCTGCCACGCCAATTGCGAACACAATACTATGAGAGTGAGCCGCAACATTCAAATATATATATCAGCATACAATATTGAGATTATTTCACAAATCTCCAACAGTATCTCTCAAAGCTTCAACGACATTTAGTACAGCTAATGAAGCAGGGCTATCTGGATAAGCGTCTAGGAAACTTTCACCAAGGTCAGAACATTTACCGATTCTTGGATCTAATGGTACTGAACCCAAGAAGTTTATTCCCAATTCTTCACATAAAGCTTTACCACCACCTGTTGTAGCTCTAAATATTTGTGACTCGCCTTTACAATTTGGACAAACGAAACCACTCATGTTTTCAACAAGTCCTAAAATATTGATACCTGCTTTCTTACAGAAATCAATTTCTTTACGAACATCCAACAACGCAACTTCTTGAGGAGTTGTTACAATAAGAGCACCGTCAATCTTTGCTTCGGCCATGTACTTGGTGATTGAGATATGTTCATCTGAGGTACCAGGAGGAGTATCAATAACTAAGTAGTCGAGCTCATCCCAATCTACATCCTTTAAAAATTTCTTAATTAGCTGATTTTTCTTCGAGCCTCTCCATATGACTGCAGAGTCATCCTCAGGTAGCATAAACTGAATAGACATAGCTGCCAAATTATCAGCAATATAAACTGGAGTCCAACCGGAGTTTGATTCGTGAACTACCTCATCTTTACAACCTAACATATGAGGTAAAGAGGGTCCACAGATATCTAAATCCATAGCACCTACTTGTAAATCTTCATCAGCAGAAAGAGCCCAACTTAACATAGTTGAAAAAGTAGATTTACCAACACCACCTTTCCCAGAAAGAACTAATATTTTATGTTTTATACCAGCTAAATTTTCAGTTATCAGTGGAATATCTTCGTCTGGACCCTTTGGTAAACTTTCACAAATTTCTTTATTTGCACATCCATTGCAGGCATCTGATTTACCAGCCAACTCAGATTCTGGACCTGGGCAGTGCTCTGGTTCTGGTTCATTTAGTTCATACTCTGGGGGCAGGACTTGATTATCTGGTACATTGGGTAAGACATCAGTCATATTTGTGTCTTCTGTCTTTTGTCTTTTTCTTATCTTCTTTATTGAGATGGTCTACTGTACTAGCTTTGATATCTAAAGATATATAATAAATTAATACTACCTTTTATTAGTCTCTTCTATAAACATCTTCACATAAATTAGTAAGCATTAATGATTCTCAAATTCCGACAAAATCACGTGCAATACTATATTTAATATTAAACTAAAAAGTATCGATGGTGGAAAAGATTAAAGAAATGATTGAACAAGTAAGGTCAATTCCTATTATATTGTATAAGAGAAGTATGTGCGTACCATTGAGCTATTACGGGACAGGTTAAGAGCTTAGTGTAGTGAAGTGGTGTCCTAAGTGATCAGAAAAAGGCTCCTTCTTCTCAGTTCGATTAGACAAATTTTTTGTTAAGGGAGAGATGGATTTTGTTAGTTGTATAACTTCACTGAGTTTACAGGACACCCAAGCTCATACGTTAGAGGTAAATGTGTGTGAGTGTAAGCTAGATAATTCTTCATTACCTGAGACTTCGAAAGATTTAGAGAAGACAGATATCAAAGAGTTTACCATTACTGATGGGGCACAAATATTTACTATGGACTTACCTGTAATACCCAATATTCAAGTGTTCACTGCTAGTAACGGGGAATTAATAAAAGAATCAGATGTATTTTATGAATTACTTGTGTTTTTAACCGGGCATAAGCTACATATTAAATCTGCTGAGAACAAGATAAAGTTTACTAGATGGGTATGTGACACAGTTTCTGAAAACGATTGGAAATTAACTATGATACTAGAATCTGACAATATCGTGAAAAAGATGGCTCAGATACCTTTGAAGCCTGTTACTGATCTCGAAATTGACCTTTTCATATCTTCTATGAAGTTGTATAAACAATTAACATCATCTAATGCGCTCATAAACAGGTTACAGGAGGAAAACGACAGGTTAACCTGCATGGTAAGTGAATTACAAGAAGAAAGGATTATGCTTGATGATATATTAGCGGAGAGAGATCAGCATAATAAATCTATCATAGTTGGGTTAATAAATGAGAAGAAAAATAGAATAATACAGTTACATAACTTATTGCTAGAGCATAATATTGGCTTAGACTTGCCTGAAAACGTTCCTGACTCTAGTATACTAAATAAACATGTTACCGAAGCAATATCTGAGTTGAATTCTCCTGGAAAGAGGAGAAGGGCCCTGGGAACTAAGACTACTCGACCAAGTCCTAACAAAAGACCCAAAATACGGAAAGAAGAGACAGATTTCTCCACAAATGATAAAGCACCTTCTAATAATACTGAAGATATGCGATTTTTTGGTATTGGTAAAAAGATATTTGATACAGCAGAGGGAAGTATTGCAGATCGAGTAAAACTAGAGCAGAAAGATACTAATAATATTAAGCTTGAAGATGATAATCATAATATATTTGAGAGTATGCCATCCCTAAGTAAACATAAATTTCATAATTCAACTTTTGAACGGTTCATGGATAGTGCAGAGAACCACTCCAGAAGTTCCCCTCAGACAGACTCAGATAGTGATGTTAATACAGAAAATGAAACTCAAACAGAGACAGAATGAAAAGAAATGTAATATTAATAAAAATTTTTATAAAAGTATATAATTAAAGTTTATATAGCCAGCTTTGTAAGTACAAGTAAAGAAGTAAAAGGACATTTTGAAGAAACGAAAACGGAAAGAGAAGTATTTAAGAAGGAGAAACTAAGAGATTGATCAAATCAATACATTGGTTGACCTGGAGATAAGGTTAGCCAGTGCCAGTAAGCATCAGCATCAGCATCAGCAGCGGTATTAGCATCTCTCTTATACATTGGTTGACCTGGAGATAAGGTTAGCCAGTGCCAGTAAGCATCAGCATCAGCATCAGCAGCGGCATTAGCATCTCTCTTATACATTGGTTGACCTGGAGATAAGGTTAACCAGTGCCAGTAAGCTTCTCTCTTATTTAAGGATTCACCTTGTTCAGCTTGTGCTTGTTCAATAATGGTAGTGTTAACAAATAGAACACCAGTATTGGTAGAATTTGCAAAGGGTATTAAAGCAACATCTCTATCGCCATCTAAATCCATATATCCAATGATTGCTTCTTGAGGAATTTGTTTTGATTCATTGGAAATATTTTCAGCAGTTTCAGTGGTATTAATTGGGGCAGCAAGTGACATACTAGCAGCCATAGCAAATGCTGATACGAAAGTGGAGAATCTCATTATGATTATTAGTTATTATCGTTGGTGTATATTGAGTAGCTGTTTAAGTTTTATTTGATGTTCTTCTTCTAATGTATATTCATAATTAACCACAAATAACATTCTGATAACTCTACACATACCTTGCTATATTTATATTAAAGTCATTTCTATGATTTTACCATCGAAGAGATAGTCTTCATTATCACAGTCACAAATTGATACACTTAACTTGAATGTATTGAATATAATAACCTCTAAACTAGTTGAAATGTTTTAGAATTAAAGTTACTATGGGTTTACCTTTCTTATTCGTCTCAACTTAGTGGCATTGATCGCCTAAATAGGAAACTACTTGGCCAGATGACAAATTTTAACAGACCCTATTCCGTTTAATATTCAGTTATGGGTATACAATTATGCAGAATAATTCCTATTAGAGACATATCGGTTTAGTTTCCACTTGATTTTATTTGAGCTCTTTTGATTATTTTCGAAAGTTTCTTCTTTTAGTAAAGAAAGTGAAAAATTTGATTAAATAGATAAATTTGCATGTTTTAATTTACCATTTTAGGAATTTAGCTTCTTCAATTGTAGGTGTCCTATTGAAGTCATAATCACTAAAGGTATTACTCCCAAAAAGATGTTTTGGGTGATAGATGTTCTAAAAAGTAAAGATAATAACCATTTTCTTTTAAGAGACAAAGACATAAAACTATAAGGAACTATTTAGTACTTCTACATGCAGCAAAAAAAATAGGTGAGATAATGTGCTGTTGAACAATTCTTAATCAGATAGTAGTCATAAGTAGAATTATAAAAACTAACTATTATTATCATTAGTATAACGAGAAAGATAAACAAGTGCAACAACTTAATAACCAATCGTTTGTTTATATTATTTTTGTTTGATCTAATTTATATTCAAAATGTAGTACCTTCTGTTGGTTGTGGTAATTTCTTGTTAGCAGCAGTAGCCATTTCCTTTCTTAAATCTAGTAGAACGTTTTGCATTGTGAATGATCTCTTCCAATCTTTAAGAGTATGGAATTTTTCAATATGCACTTCACCAGTTTGTTCATCTACGCATGGGAGATTGATCTTAGAGATAAATTTTACCTTTGGTGGTTGATCGGGATAGTTAGGTCCACAAACTATCTCGAGGGAATAAATTCTATTCTCATGATTGCTGTGTGGTGGCCCTAATATAGTTCCATTCCAGTTTGTCATTGTAATATCGTCACCATCGGCTAACCCATAGCTACAAGATTCGGGACCAAATCCCTTCTCACCCTTTTCAAGCTCTTCTAGCAATCTAAAACTTCTTGGTCTATAAGATAAGTATAAAAAGGAGACATTCAATCAATCATGAAATATACTGTTAGTAAAAAAAATCAAACTGTTTAGTAAAATCCATAAGTATAACTTTTCTTTAGGATCAACAAGTAGAGTTAACATACACTTTGGACATTTTTGATAACTGGTTCACTGCATATCTTGCATTAAATGAAGATTGGAAATATAATATCAAACTGCTTTAAATTGAAATTCTGCATATTAGTATTAAATTTCCCGTTCCCAATTTTCACTTTTGGTGTAAGACGAGAAATTTCAAAACATTTTAAATATGTAAACAGAAAGCTTCAACTGGATACCCATTCAGCTGCAATTGTTAGAACATATAAGTAACTGTATAGCTGTTAAATCTAGTGGCATTGTATCATATAACTGGAAATGAGCAATAGTGGAGGGTCGTCTCCATTTCTGGATTCCCCGATAGATAGGGTTAAACAACTAGATCGAATTGAAGATGTCTCATTACTTAGTCCTAGTGGAACTAGAGATGACCATAGAATAGATGGTGATAGTGATGAGAAAGACCGTAAAATAATATCCTTAGAATACAAATTAAGCACTATTCAAAATGAAATTGAATTGGAAAGATTACAATTACAAAGGGAGTCAAGCAATCTAGATAAAAAATATAGAAATGCTCTGGAAGAGTTAGAGAAATCGTTGAATGATATAAAATTCTTGCATGACAATAATGATAAGCTCCACAATGAGGTAACCACTTTAAAGTCGCAATTGAATGATATGGAAACTGAAAAGGATAATGAACTTGATTTTGTAAAATCAGAATTACAAGCAAAAGATCAACTATTAGAAGACCTCAGGCTGGATTATGAAACCAAAAACTCTCATATTACCAATGACCTAGAAAATGCAAAGATAGAGAATGAAAATAGCAAGTCACTACTTGAAAAGTATGAAGAGGAGATCAGAAGGCAATCTAATGAAATTAGGAACTTGAATAGACTTTCAAATGAAAAAGATGATGAAATTGCTAAATTAAAGAACTCTCAAATAATAAAATCGCATCCAAATTACAATACTGAAGAATTCCATGAACTTTCCACGATGAATAAGATGTTCCAAGATCAAATAAAATACTCAAAGGAACTAGAAGAAGCTAATTTCAAACAAGCCAATGAATTAAAAAAATTAAGAAACTTGAATGATTCATCTAATTTTTGGAAAACTGAAAACGAAAGATTGCAGAATAAACTAGAATCACTGGAGATATTAGAAAAAAATTATCAAGATTCCCAACTTGAGTTAATAAACTTGAAGTCTAAATTGGAAACAGTTGAAATATTGAATAATTATTGCCTTGATGAAGACTCTCAGGGGAAATTCAATAGTGCTGAGGATATTATTCGTGATTGGAAATTATACAGGAAAGAAAATGTGCTCTTAATTGATGAAAACACTAAGCTTAACTTGGATCAAAATAAACTCAAGATATCAAATGAAGAATTAAAACTTGAACGAGATCAATTGCGAGAGATAAATAAAAATTATGAAACAAGCATTATCAACTTAAAGAAATTGAACAACGAACTGGATCAACAAAAGATGCTTTCTTTTGAAGAATGTAAGTTATTAAGGAAACAATTAGATGAAGTTCAAATGTTTATGGTTGAGCATAATAATGGCCTTGATAGTAACAATGGATCAATGCAGCAAGTACAGAAGGGCTTTGAAAGTTTAGTCGATAACTACAAGAATAAAACTGATGACTTGACAAACGAATTGAAGAAAGTGAATGAACAACTAATAACAACGCAGAAACAGGAACAATCTGAATCAACAAAAAAAAGGAAATTAGGAGATTCATTAGAAACTAATTACTATACTCAAAGGATCAATGAGCTACAGTTAGAAAATTCAACACTAACCAGGAGTGTACAGAAGTTTCAAAATTTAAATAGTTTACTTGAAGAAAAGCTGAAAAATCTAATAAATTTGAAAGAACAGAAGATAAGAATCTTACAGCATCGAGAGAGCCCATTAATAAAAGATCAATTTGTCAAGAGGAAGCAATTAGATATTTTGAAGAAAGAAAATAGGGATCTACTCGAGAGATTAAACAGTTCAGAAACAAACATTCAATCTGTTCCAATTTCTGTATATGAATCTTTGAATTTTGATATTAAACAACAGGAAAATGAAATATATAAAGCCAATAAGAGATTCAACAGATTAAGAGAAGTGTTTAATAAAAAGTCTTTGGAATTCATAGATGTTGCTAATTCCATTATGGGTTTTAGATTGGAATTTCAACAGGATAGCAAAGTGAAAATATATTCTTGTTTCAAACCTGATAAATTCCTTACGATTGACTTAGTCAAGAACACTTTGGTGTCAAATCTCAACTTACCAAATTGGAACGAACTTCTGCATGAATGGATTGAAGAAAAAGAACAAATACCATGTTTTCTGGCGACAATAACTCTTCAATTGTGGGAAGAGACTTATAAATCTAAATAACGAAGTATATAATATATTTCTTTAAATATCCAAATATCAATCAATTTTCAATTATAATTAAATATTTTTTTTATATTTGACAGTTTATTTAAGATAAAAATTCCTAAGGTTTCGCAGCACAAGTAATATAAGGAAAATTGGTGAATCATAACTTCAACACACATGAGTACAAAATCAGAGAACAGAATAACGATCACTCCTGATACACTGGTCTTATCTTTATTTCTCTCAGGATGTATTTTAGGGTCATATGCTGGCTTCAATAAATATCTGCGACAATATAAAACAGTACAACAAATACCTCCATATATATTTAGGAGCCGATGGTTATATGGTAAAGTAACTGCTGTAGGTGATGGAGACAATTTCCACTTCTTTCATACCCCAGGTGGGATATTTGGAGGGTGGGGGTGGATTCGTTTAATTCCTACTTTGGACAAAGTGGAAATCGATTCATTACAGAAATCTAAACAACTTTCAGTCTTTCGAAAGTTCTTTTTAAAGAGAAGTGGAAAGAGGAAGAGCATATCAAACTATTACTTAAATCTAGAAGTTGCCGTTAAAGGTAAAAGAAATTTGCCCACGATACCCATACGAATGAGTGGCATTGATGCACCTGAACGTGCACATTTTGGGAATCCTGCTCAACCATTCAGTGACGAAGCCCTTAATTGGCTACGATACAAGCTTTTAGGTAAGCATGTTTGGATTAAACCATTGAACGTTGATCAATATAAGCGATGCGTGGCCAGAACTGTTTACTGGAGTTGGCTAGGTGGCTGGAAGGATATAGGATCTGAGATGATTAAAGAGGGACTGGCTATTGTCTACGAAGGTAAGACAAACGCAGAATTTGACGGTAAAGAGAAATCTTATCGATTTAATGAGTTTATTGCTAAATCACAGCGAAAAGGATTATGGTCGCAGAGAAAACTAGAAACACCTGGTCAATTCAAGAAAAGGAACTCAAAATAGCAGTTGCACTTACATTTATTAGTATATGCACTAACTAATATATACTATATTCCATAAATTACATTTCAAAAATATCGTAATATTTCAATCAATTTATACTCAAATTTTGACGCATTTTTCTTAAAAGCACGACGAAATTATGATTTATCTCCATAATAAGAACAAGTATTAACTAGTTGACTACGTCATCTCTAAAGATCAGAGTAAAAGATTCAAGTGGTTATATTATGATGGGATTTTGGTCATCAAAGAGTGGTATATCATCAAAGTATTCCTTCTCTTCTTCACCAACTTTTGTTGCTGATCCATGGTCTGTTTATACTGGTAGACCGAAATCCTCTAATAGCTCAGGTCCTTCTAAGGTTTCGATATTCATGTTTGACAAAAAGAATTTTGAGAACTATCTACTGAATTATGGTATAATCAAATCGAAGAGTTCAAGTGCTGATAAAAAATTACTTCAGGAAGGATATGAAATATTAAGGAATCAAGTAGGTAATTTAGCTAAGCTAAGACATCCTAATGTTTTAACTTTGATTGAACCTTTAGAAGAACATAGTAAAAACTTTATGTTTGTTACAGAATATGTAACTGGATCCCTGGATACTATATTCTCTGGGAAAGAAAATCATGAAGATATGGAAGAGGATTTTCTAAAAGGACATATTAAAGACGATATTGTTATTCAAAGAGGTATATTGCAGTTAGTACAAGGTTTAGATTTTATGCATAATAGAGCTAACTCTGTTGACCTCAATCTACAGCCCAAGGCAATCTTTATCAATGAGAATTCTGACTGGAAAATATCAGGTTTAGGACATTTGATAAAACTTACACCTGGTAGTAATGCCGCAGAATATTATTTTCCTCAGTACGATCCACGAATACCAGCATTCATGGTATTAGATTTGGATTATACGGCCCCCGCAATCATCTTTGATAATTCAGTTACCTGTAAGAATGATTATTTTTCATTAGGTGTATTGATAAACTTTTTATTCTGTGGTAAGAATACACTATTACGAACGGAAAATTCTATAAGTCAATATAAAGACGAATACAGCAAGTTTGAAAGAAAGCTTGGCTCAATGTCATGGGAAAATGTATTTAATAAGTTGCCTGTCGTTCTAAGAAAATATATACCCAAATTAATGAACAGAGATATTCTTGCTCGATATGATAATATTACTGAATTTCTAGAATGTGAGTATTTCCAGGACCCACTCATAAAAACACTAAATTTCTTAGACGATTTACCTACTAAATCTAATGACGAGAAGTTAGTTTTCTTAGAGGGTTTAATAAATTTACTACCACAATTCCCTGTTGCATTACTACAAAGAAAATTCTTGCCCATACTGTTAGATTTGATAAAACAGTTGTGCTCTGAAAAAGTACCCAACAGCAGTTGTGTTTCGAAAACTTTAAATATTATCAATAGTA
Organism: Kazachstania viticola; assembly: GCA_030571575.1. Taxonomy (NCBI): domain Eukaryota; kingdom Fungi; phylum Ascomycota; class Saccharomycetes; order Saccharomycetales; family Saccharomycetaceae; genus Kazachstania; species Kazachstania viticola. The sequence continues at coordinate 38,392 of JAJLXZ010000152.1, forward strand.
TAGGTTCATCTCTTTCACAGTTAAGTTTTTACGAGAAAATATATCCTGTGTTAACTGATAAAACAAACTTTTCTGTTATTTTACACAACTCTACCTTATCTCTAATTGAAGATTTGAAAACTTTGAAGCTTAAAGTGAAAAGTGAAAACTTTGTAGAGTCTATCCTGAAGCCTTTATTAACTTATACATTAAAGGAAAAGGAAGGTGAAGAAGCTTTAAGTTCTCAGGAAAAGATTTTAGGACAAATGGACTTAATTCTAGCGTCAATAGATTTCCCTACAGTGAAAAACTTTCTTTTGCCTTTATTATCACAACTGTTTACCAAAACCACTAGTCTTACAATTAAAAGTAGTTGTGTTACTTGTTTTGAAAAACTGATTGATGAAAAGGCAATAGACAGTTATACTTGTTGTGAGGAAATTCTACCATTGTTCAAAGTTATGAAGGCAAGAGATCCCAGAATTCTTTTAAAATCGTTACATCTCTTTGAAAGAATTCCAAAAATTGTTACAGATGAAGTGGCTTTAGTTGAACAAGTTTTACCGCTTATGTGGAATTATTCGATGGCTTCTACTTTACAAGCCTCTGAGTATGCCACCTTTACCACGATTATAAATAAACTATCGAACGATATACAACAGAAAAGAATTATGAAACTAGGAGATAAGCCAGGATTAAATAAGATGGACAGTTCCAAAGCCTTCGATACTATCATAGAGACCAAACCAGCAGCTCCAAAGGTTGACAAAGAAGCAGAAGAGAGTAGGAAGGTCAATGTTCCAGCAATCAAACCAACGAAGAAAGATCCATACTCTATTCCAAGTAGATCTCAAACGCATATTGCTGCTAAGAAACAGACCCCCCCTTCAATATTATCACCTAATAAAAATAATAAAACTACAGCAGAAACTCCACATAGAAATAACTTTGATAAGCCTGCTAGACCAAATGGATATCAGGTATCCCAATTAAATACTGTTCTACCTCGTAAGACTTCTTCTCCTTCTACTAATACTGAAGATGAATTTGATGCATTTGTATCTGCTAGTAATACACCCAGTCCATCTACTTTGTCATTTACGCCAAACCCAAGTAATAATGTTACCATGGGACAGTCAATGACCAAGCCAGTCACCAGCAAGCCAACTGTAAAATCCCAGTTTCCACCAGGGTTCTCTGTGTCTTTACAACCAAACAAGAAAGATACACGTATAGATGCTAACAATACATCACTGCCATCTTCTCAAGTGTCAGACTCTTTGATATAAGCCACCTCCACATCTTGGGAAAATAACTTGATTTCTTTCAACGTTTTGCCAAGAAAAAACTTTTTCCTGCAGTGTTTTCTGAGCCAAAAAATTGAAAATTCCGAGAATCTTTTATGAATTCATTCAGGTGCACTTGTAGTAATGAGCCTTTGTATCTCTTAATAAAGATATATATATATATGTATATAGATGCGCAAATAAAACCGAGTGAATTCTTACTATTCATACAATAACATAAAAGTATATATTTTCCCCTTTACTAAAGATATTTGCATCAACTTTGTGATAAAGCAAGAATCTTAACGATGGAAGTAAGCAACAAAAGGATTTCCATACCAAGAATAATAAATGTATTAGCAGTATCTTCTGTTATTGTCATTGTGCTCTTATACAGTAGCATGATATTTCCTAATGACAATAGTTTGTCTAGTAATAAGATCTCGTTATTCTTCACTTCACCGGATGTGATAGATGACATAGTATCTGATAAAATTACTTGGGAGAATTATATGAATTTTACCAAACCAATAGACTATACAAATAGTACCATTCTATTCAACTCTATATATAGCGCGCTAAGACAAGGTGCATCTGAGATTCATCCATTAGGGTTATCCTTCTTTCCTGCAGTAATTCCAAAGGGTACCTTAATGTACCATGCTGGTAAAGATGGTATTCCAACTACACTAGAATGGTTAGCAATGGATCATGAATTTAGTTATAATTTTGGAATGAAGGCTTCTAGATATGGGAGGAATGCTACAGGAGGAGATGCACATCATCATGGTCCTCCTCCTGGTAAAGGTCCCATGTCTGGAGGTTTCGAAAGAGGTTACTTCGCAACATATAGAGCCACCAGAGACTTAAACAAGTTCTTATATTTTGATGGTGCCTCTGCAGCCAAGACACAGACTGGAGAGATGGATACTCAGCGTCTTCTATCCGATGTTGCCAGTTGGAAATTGAACCTCACTGATGATGATGGATTTTTCATGGAAGAAAGGTTATTTGCAGATAGAATTTGCAGATGGGGGAAGCCATTTGGATTAGATGGCTTTATTCGTGTCGAAGTTGGATTTGAAGTTGTTCTCTGTGATTTCAGTGAAGAAAACGTTGAATTAGTGTCTAACTTAAAAATCCCATCAGCCAATGATTTATTGGGATTACCAAGACCGGCTAATGTTAGTAGAGAAAATGGATGGCCACTGGATGATAATAGCAATATAATTGAGGACCAACTATCAGATGAGCAAAGAGAGATCTTAGATACAGAAGATTATTGGCAGGATATTCTCAACGAATATTCCTCTATGCAAGGATTTGATCAATTACGTGCTGGTAATGTGCACAATAAGGGTGACAGAAGAATTCATATTGATTACAGATATTTAGTGACAGGAATAAATCGTACCACCTTAAACTCAGATCCATATAAGGGAAGATTATTACACGGTGACGATATGACATGGGAAAAGCAAGTTGCGATTGTTGAAGATCTTGAAGAGATATTAAAAATGAATATTGATGCATCGGAAAGCACAAATTGGCAAGTTGTTATAGATGAAATTATTGACAAGTTTAGTCCTATTCTAAAGATGATTGAGAGAATCTTAGATCACGAACATTTTTCCTTAGAAGAGAAAGCACTAAAAGTAACCAGATATACTCTGCATTTCATCTTGAGATTTTCATCTGAAAATATAAACGATATTGATAAGATGCGTGGATTTGGCAGAGAATTTGCAATCTATCAATATTCAAGACCATTAGGAAATTTAGTTACTGACGCAGACTACTTGATCTGGTCTTCCACTGTCCGTGTGGTAGAAGAAATCATAAACACTATATATGACATTCACGACTCATTAATTCCCATAGTTGTCAATGATCTTATAAAGAATACTAGTGAAGAGAATTCAGACTCCACTAGAGCGATTGAAAATGCCCATACCAAGATTAGTGATTTAGTGAGATCTCTCAATTGGATCCCACTAGACTACGAATGTTCTCGTAAATGTGATTGGGATGAAATATGCTACATTCCATCATGGGGCCCACAACCACTCGGTAAATGGAGCCCTCGTAGAGAGGATGACGATAATACTCCTCAAGCTTTTGGAATTCATTATGATGAATCTAGAGGTAGAGGTGTCATAGATAATGACTTGCAATGTATCAAGGCTGATCTATTAATTAATTATGCTAGATAGAAACTTTTATAGCAATATCGTACACTCTATAATAGGCCATATACGACTACTGATAACTGCAAGTAAATTGCATCTTTGGATATAATAGTATATACGAGCTGTCTTGGTGACTGGTCATCTTTTTATTTTATGGCACTTCTTTTGTTCGTTAACGGCTTGGTTTTTTTTTCACTCTCGAGAAATTAAAGAAATTAAGGTAATAAAGCAACACAACTATAGAGATTAGATAGATTCAAAACTTGTCATTATTTTATAGCTGTAATCAATAAACAAGATTAGATAGGAAGTATAGGATGATGGCCGATGTTGAGTTTTCTACGAAGAATGTCCAAATCAATGGAAATCCATATTATATTTTACTTCAAGATAAGGAAAATGCTTCAAATGCCATAGTTGCAATTGCCAATATAGTATTATTATCTCGTAGTTTTACACAGCTATCGAGTAGTCTAAGCAATTTAGTTAGACAAAAACCTGTAATCACATTATCTGAGGTAGTTAATGAATTGGCAGAAATTGGTTTACAGAATGCTCAATCTTCTAATGTGGATAAAATGCAAATATTTCAAGTATTACAACAATTGCATAAAGATGTTAATATCAATCCCAGGTTTAATGGATCTTTTGAAGATGGAACTGAAGTTTCTATTTTTAATTTATATAATATTTCAATTGTTCATGGTTGGATTATTGACTACGATAATGATAGTATAGCATATGATCATGTTGCTAAGTACTCATACCAGGAGGCACAAAAAATTTTAGTGCAATCGTATGATATTAAAAAGAATAATATCCATAGTACCTCTAATGAACAAATCTTAGAAGACTCTAATTATATCAAACCATTCCTTGCTAGATCTGCTAGCCAGTTGACAGAATATGGGTTAAGACATCTGAAGGAAATTCTTGTCGAAAAATCGTACGCTGTCTTATACAGAAATGAACAGTTTTTCACTATCTATAAGAATAATGGTGAACTTTATACTTTGGTGACAGAACTTGGATATGAAACTAATAATGAAATTGTTTGGAAATCATTAAAGTCAGTTAATGGAAGTCAAGATTCATATTTCACAGGTAGTTTTATTTCCAATAATAACTCAGATAATCATATGAATATTAATAATCATGTTAATCGAATGAATACAGTTGTATCTGATCCATTTGCAGATAATAATGAAGATCATAGAGATATGAGATATAGTACTGGTAATGAGATGCAAGTAGGTAATGATATGAATAATAATCACAATACTAATAGGACTCAATTGGAAGAAGACGAAGAATTTGCTAGACGATTACAAGAACAAGAAGATAGAGAGGCCGCTGATCATATGCAAGAAGGTTATGAGGCAGCTGCATTGAATGCTAGAAGATCTAGTAACAGACCCTCCGAAAGCAAGCAAGGTAAGAAGAGAGGCTTATTTTCTAAGAGAAAGTCCTCTTCTACCAATGATACTAATTCTCCCGAGAGAAAGAGAGATAAGATTAGGAAAAGTTGTATTATTATGTAAAAGTATGATTCTAGTTTAGAGCTTAAAATCACGTACTTTATTTGTTTTTCCATGAAGAAATTATGATCCTATTGTAAATATACTGAGATATAAAACTATACAGTCAGAATACACAGTGTAATATCATAACGACTTTTAAATTATTTTCATATTTATGTCAATCATACTTAATTATATTTTTTTTTATTTTAGCTCATTTTTACTGACATTTTATGGAAAAAAAGGGTTTAACGACTCTTTATTTTGTGTAACACCTTTTACACAGGCTAGAAGTAAACAATATACTCATGGTGAATCAGCTAGACACCAAGTTAAAGAGATATATAACCCATAAGACGAACGATCAGATCAAGAAGATGTGGAATACTAGAGTTTTCGAATTTCTTTTAAGTGATGCCCAAGATGGAATTGGAGTTAGTAAAATTATTGGTCGTGCTAGTAAGAAAGATGTAAATAGAAAAGCTAGTGAAGAAAATTTATTTTTCAATAAGAAATCTATTAGTAAAACACATGCATTACTATGTATAAAATTGATGTCTCCCACCGTCGAGCATCTTGACGTTGAAGATCAATTTAGAATATTCATTACAAACTTAGGGAGTAAGTATGGTATCGTAGATATAAATTCAAGAAAGGGAGATCCAAACGTTATTGATTTAAAGAATGGTGAAGAATTTGGTCTGGTCAAGATGAATGATGATGATCAGAAGTTCTCAAGTGGAAAAATTCATGTACAGGCCAAGTTTAAATTTAAAGTCCAGATTGTAGATGCTCCAGAACATCAAGATTTGTATAGATGCATTATTACAGATATGTCTGATAATTTAGATTATTTATGGAACGATTCTGATGGTAGTGTTGAATCTGAGAACTTAGATGAGGACATTGATATGGATTCCATTACGATGGGCAGCATCAAAGACTGCTTAACGTACAATAGATTACTGGATGATGAGATAATTAATTTGTTGGAGGAGGAGGATGACAGCGAGGAGAATACTATTTATTCAAGTGTAAGTAAATCCTTGATAGGTAACTCTACAGAGAAATCAGAAGCAGAAGTCACAAAAGAGGAAGAACTAGAAGAACCAGAAGCTATCTCAAAAATGGATACTAGGGGAGTTAAGAGAAACCTTACAGAAACTGGTATTCAAAATGAAGCCGAATTAGCTGGTTCTACCCCAATTATATCAGATCCAGGAAATGGAACACCAAATAAACGACGCAGGCTAGCCAACCCATCTCAAAGACAAAAGGATATCCTAGTCAGTGGAGCTGCAGGGTTCAGCTTGGGTACCTTTGCCACACTCGCCATACTCTTTGCAATAGCTGAATACATAGACCACTAGCGCCCTGCTGCTGCTTATATACCTCTAAGTAGTTTATCGATGCCCAAAGTGTCACTAATTCATTTGCTGTCACCAAAATTCGCCTGCAACGGCCAAAAAAAATTAATAATAAAAATCCCTTTAAAGCAAACAAAGAAAAGATTGCTCGAACAATCCTGTTACTTTTGTCTGGTAGGACTCATTAAGGTCGCTTTTACATACACACTGCGAACTAGAACTGTTATTCTGTAGTTACCTCTCTTTATACATGTCCAACCCAATACAACGTGCCGCTACGCAATCCATTATTCAGAAGTACATCAACAAGGAGACTCTGAAATATGTATTCACAACTCATTTTTGGGGACCTGTCTCTAATTTTGGTATCCCCATTGCTGCAATGTATGATTTGAAGAAAGATCCAACTCTGATTTCTGGTCCAATGACATTTGCTCTAATTGCTTATTCGGGGGTTTTCATGAAATATGCCCTTGCTGTTACACCAAAGAATTTTCTTCTATTTGGTTGCCATTTGGTAAATGAAACTGCACAAATGGCACAAGCTTACAGATTTGTAGACTATTCTTATTTTACAAGCGATGAAGATAAGGCTGCAATAGCTAAGAAATATGCTAAGAAAGATAACGAGGAGAAGTAATATTATTATATTTAAAACAGAGAAAACAATTAAAAATCTAGTTAGTTTTTAAATCCATCATTTATTCATAATATTCATCTTTTTATAACTATCTTGTGTAAAACAACAAAATCTATTATTTATTCTATCAATGCTTTGTATTTATCAATTTATAATTACAGTGAAAAAAATTTACGTATGAAAACTTAAAAATATTCAATTGTTCATAAGAAGACTGTAAGACTTATTGGAGAACACCCATTCAGTGTTTTATTTCCTCACTTCTATAAATATATCATGGTTTCTAGCACTAGTCTCAACAATTTAACAGAACAAGAAGATAAACTCAGACGATCCCAAACACCAAGTATCAATTCACAGTCATATACCATACATCTGTCTGATAACGATCTTTCTGAAATAGCAAGTAGTAGTGGTAGCAGCAATATAAGTAGTACTGACACCAATTCAAGTTCTGATGAGTCAATATTATCCCCTCATGATGACAATGACGAATTATTAGATGGTATATTACCAGACCCAAATGTTAAAGGAAGCGATGGTAATACCAATGGTCATACGCTACTAGATCATCAAGACCCTAGTTCATTGATTGATATATCTAGATATGTATTTGATTCTTTGACTCAAGCCATAAGTTCAGCTGATTTTTCTGAAGCTTTAGCTCTACAGACAAAGACTTCAGCTGCAATTAACGCTAAGAGTTTAGAGTTAAAGAAATTAATTGATGAAACTGATCAAAGATTGAAAGAATTGAAAAGCAAATATGATAATGGGATACAAACAGCTTCTAAAATTAAAAAAAATCTGAATTATTCAAAAGTAAAAATTCAACAGATCAATAATAGACTAAAGACAGAATATCCCATTGAATTCAATCAAGCTAGAGAAAAAATATTGGATGGGAAATCAGATACTGATAACTGAATAAACTTTTATACTCATATGTTTTTCCTATTCTGCATATCTTTCTGCATATTCCAAACTCTCCATACCACGGAGCTTAAATTGATAATTCTATTTATTAATAATATACATACATTTATATCAATTCAAAACTATAGATCGTGTTTTAATCAAAAGTAATCTTCTTTGGTTTTTTTGTCATATCAACATCCTTAAAGAATGCACCGTAAGCACCATGTTCCTTCTTCTTAGTATGAGTACCAAACTTAATTAAATCTTCAGGAACTGGTTGATTAGCACCATTCAAGACGTTCACTAAACTACCAGCTAAATGCTTTTCATGTTCAGTAAATAAAGTATGAGCAATACCAGTTTGCCCAGCTCTACCAGTTCTACCAATTCTATGAACATAATCTTCTACAGTTAATGGGAATGTTAAATTTATAACTACTTTCACATTTGGAATATCTAAACCTCTAGCAGCAACATCAGTAGCTAATAATAGATTAGATTTACCAGTCTTGAATTCATTTAGCGCATTAGTTCTTTGCTGTTGAGTCAAATCACCGTGGATAGCAGAGACCTGATAGCCATTGTATTGTAAATTTCTTTCGACACGAGCAGCTTCTTTTTTATATAAAGCAAAGATTAATACTTTATCGTTCTTTTTAGGACCAGATTGATATTTTTTCAAAAGATCTAATAATTTTCTTTCTTTTCTCATTGGTTCAATAACTTCCACAATTTGAGTAATTCTCTTGTTAGCACTTAGTTCATCCCTGTTACCAATAGAAACTTTAACAGGTTCATTCATAAAAGTAGAAGCTAATTCACGAACTTCCTTTGGCCAAGTAGCGGTAAACATTAGAGTTTGTCTTGAATTGGAATTAGTTTCCCTGATGATACTTTTAATATCTTCTTCAAAACCCTTTTCTAACATTCTATCAGCTTCATCTAAAACTAAATATTTAACATTGGATAAGTCAACAGAGCCTTCTTGAATTAAATCTAATAATCTACCTGGAGTAGCAACAACAACGTGTGATTTCTTTAATTGTCTTCTTTGATCCTCTTTTGGAACACCACCATAGACACAACAGCATTCTAAATCAACCTTCTTAGTTAAAATGATAAGGTTGTCATAAATTTGGGATGCTAATTCTCTGGTTGGAGAAATTACAAGTACTTGAATACCATTGTAAGAAGAGTTAGAGTTGTTTTGCACTAGGTAGTCAATAGCAGGGACACCAAAGGCAAAAGTCTTACCTGAACCAGTTTCAGCGACACCAATGACATCCTTACCGGATAAAAGGTATGGCCATGAGATTGCTTGAATAGGAGTTGGTTTTGGAAACTTGGCGATTTCCTTTTGAATGGCAGGATCGATGGAAATGTGGGAAAAGGATAAAAGTGGACGTAAGTTTAACTTAGATGGATCTTCAACGGCAACTTCATTTTCCTTATAGTAAGCGTCAATTTCAGATTGAGGAACCTTGGATAATTCTTCATTTTCAACATAACCTTCTGTCTTTGTAGATTTAGCAAGTAGAGTAGAATTCTTTTCTTCATCAACTTCGCTAGTTGAGCTTTTCTTACTCTTCTTGTCCTTTTTACTTTTCTTCTTGTCCTTTGAAGATTCGCTGTCTTCAGCCTTTCTCTTTTTTTCTTTCTTGTCTTTCTTTTCCTTCTTGTGTTTATCTAAGGATTTGTCATGCTTCTTACTAGTTTTTTTGATTTTTAATTCTGCTTCAGTCATTATGAATAAATGTTGTTGGAATATTGGTTAGTCTAGTATATACACATATATCAAATGCAATGAATTGTCAAGAATAATATTATATATCTTTGTAACATCAAGATAATAATAATAAATTTACCGATGAGCATTGAAAATTTTTCATTTCCCGATTGAGCGCATAAAAGAAAAAGAAAGAAATTTTGCTGTCATTAGTTGAAATTTGATATTAGAACTTTTGAACTGTTCAGTTTGAATAGTACTTACAATAAATTTTGTTTATTAGTATGAATATAAAGCGATATAAGATATACAGTAATCTAAATATAATAAAAGAAATATGATGATATTGGATATCAAAGAAGAAATAGATACAATTAACAACAAACTAGTGGGCTAAATAAAATATATATGATGTATATATTTTAGGAAGCTTAGTTCATGGACTTAACCAATTTGTTAATGAATTCTTCACGGTTACCGAAAGAACCACCTTGGATAAAGTGCTTGAACTTTCTTGGAACACCCCAACCACCAGATGGGTTAGATAACTTGAATGGCCATAAGAAGTTGTTGGCTTGCTTGAAGTGTGGACCAACAGTGACAATTTCGTGGATTAAATCGTCAATGGATAAGATACCATACTTACCTAAGTTAGCTTCAACAATAGCGTTGTCAGATAAAGCAATTCTTTGCTTGTTGACCTTACCGAAACCTCTCTTGTAGACTAATTGTCTAATGGTAGAGTAGGATGGGTAACCGTAAGCAACATATGGTTCAATTAACTTTAATAATTCGGAAGTAGCCTTGGTGACCTTAACGAAAGTAGCAGAGTTAATTTGGGTTAATCTTAATAATTGTAAAACCTTTCTTGGCTTTGGAGCAATCTTGTTGATACCCTTAATTCTGACGACGAAAACTAATTTTGGTTGAGCTTCGACGTAGTAAGAACCAGCAGCCTTAGCATCACGCTTAGCTTGGATAACAGCTCTTTCGGCGGTTTCGTATTCCTTTTGGTAAGCAGCGTTTCTTTGTAAGATAGTAGCTCTCTTTTCCTTGTTAGCCTGTAGAGATGATTATGATGTAATAAAATGTAAAACATTTTATTTTTCATTAAGAAAAAATGTTAGTATAAGATATTCGATTAAAGAATGAATATATTCTGGAATGTCGTCGATAAAGTAAAGACAGAATGAAATAGCTCTTCGAACACAAAAAGGTGCTCTTTAAATATATCAAAATCAAGGTTTGTCTGGGGGATACTACAAATAAATAGTTATCTTGACAAAAGTTTTAAATTATCGCAAAATTCATAAGCTTTTAAAAGTATAGTCAGTCGAAAGATGGTGTAATTTGACGACAGCATTGCCCGAGGGCTAGTCGATAGTGTATTTGGGATACAAAAGGTCTTCATCATAATAATTTGAAAAGCTAAGAGAGAACTTGCATAAGAAAAAAAGTTTCAAAATCATAACATATTATTTTTCATAGTCATCCCAATCAAAATATTAGAATCCATCAAAAAGAAGGAAATCTGGATAAATTAATTATGTGAACTCACATGAATTGATATATTTATAATCACACCGAGTTAAAAGGAAATCATAGTCTGTCATTACCTGAAATCATAAAAATTCCAAAAGTAATAAGAGTGAAAAATTTTTAACATACAGCCTTACGGGCAGTTCTTTCGGCAGCAACTTGTTCAGCAGTTTTTTGTTGAGCCTTAGACTTCTTTAATTGAGATTCAGGAGTTAAGATTTTTCTGATTTAAAAAATAAAAAATGATTGTTAGAAACATTAGAACGTTTTAGGTTTGAGAAAGATATATAGTCACATCGAACTGAAAAACACCACTTTTTCATTCGAGGAAGGGATAAGGCAGAGAAGAGCAGGAAGATACTAACTATCAAAAATTGTTTTCAATAAAAATTAAACGGTGAATAAGTTAAGAAGATAATGAAAACAAATAATTAGACCCAACATAAACTCAACTTTGATCTTAGAAAGATAATCCCCTACGGAGTTAGATATATTCTTTTTATTTTTAAAAGGTTTTACCTTCATATATAAAACAAAAAAGAAGATGAAAAAATATTGTAATGAATTTCATATTAAATAAAATTCAATGTAACTTATATTGGAATTGAAGAATGTGTTAAACATACTGGGCAGCCATCGTGAATAATAATTTGCTTGGTTGGTTTATTTATAATGGAAGAAAGTAACTTGAATGGAACTTTGAAATATATGTCATCAAATTATCAGCTTTAAATATTCATTAAAATCTCTAGAATCGAATGAAATTTCCTGTGAATTGAAAGGCTCAAGTTTTTTTGCGTCGGTCATCAAATTTTCCAAAAAAATGTAGGGTTATAAAATAAAAAGTTCCAAAATAGGAAACTCTAAATTAAATCAGCTGTTTTTTTAAAAGAAAATTTAAAAAAATATTTATAACTGTCATTAAAATAGGTAGTGTATGGGTGCAGCAGTCATTGAACTTCTATTACGAGTTGCTTTGCTTATTATTAATGTGTATGTGTGTACTGTAGTGTAGTGCAATGTAGTCTATGGTATTAAGTAAAGACAACGTGATTATGATAATCTTTATGTAATTAGGCAAGCGAACAAGTATATACTTCAAGATGTGTAAAATGAACAGAGAATTAAAGGGTTAATATAAAAATCAGTCCCGAAAGATGGTGTATTTTAAGTAGACAACATTGCAATAAATTGCTAGTCACTCATTTGTATGTCTCAATGACATATATCATCACTATATGTTAATCCTGAAATACTCATAATTCATTATATCAGCTTTGTGATACTACAATGATATAAAGTCTAGTGTACTCACTAGAGAGATTATTACTTGAGCTCTTTCTTTCCCATTCACTCAAAATGTACATGGTAAAGATTGCTCTTGATTCTTTTAGAGTAGCAAATAACAGGTAAAAGTAGTTTTCTATATTATAGCCGCCACTTTTTATACTTTCCGCAATTTTCATTTGGCTGTGAAGAAAAATTTTACATAGAAGAGATCTGTGAAGTATGGGAAAAAAAACGAATCAAATATTATTAGGGTTACGAATAGTTATATATATATATGCTTTTATTTGATTAAGCGACTTTGTAAAAGAATATTGTATGATTATATGTGCATATTATGACATTCCGAATACTCTATTGTATGCGTCAATGTCTTGTTCTGTCATAGTACTCAATCCATAAGTATCATGTGATAATGTGTCTTGAAAGAACCAAAATATTCTACTGAGAATAGAACTGTTCTCCCACCATGATCCAAAGATCTTGTTTTCGAAGGTACTAGCTTCATCTTGGAACATAGTATGATTGTGAAGTAATAAATATGTAATGAGGAAGAGGAAAAATGTCCCTATCAATATTATTTCTGTCTGATATGCCTTTAGGGGAATGTAATCGGTAATATAAGATGTAATAGAATCTAGTTTTGAAGAAGTAGGCCTTGATATTGTGGTAGGTTTATTCTGAATATGATTTTTCTTTATGCCACTAAATTTTATTTGATCACTTAATCTTGAAATTATTTTTGATTGCTCTTCTAATTGTCTCTTAAATTCAAATATTATAAATTCATTAGTAACATAAGTCAAATCATTCTGTGTTTGTACTTCATCAGATTTAGTTTCTTTGATCTTTTTCTTTTTTTCTACTGTATCTTTATAAAAATTGAATTCTCTTGATAAGGAATCATATTTATGTTCATACATTTCAATAGTTTCCTTCAATTTCTCAATTTCTTCTTCCTTTTCACGTATTATATCATTTGAATTATCTTTTTCTTTAAATATGATTTCCTCATCTGGCTTCTTAGTATAATTTAATGATACGATATCGTTGAATTTAACTCCAATTAAATTATGTAAAGTCTCATCAAAAACAACTTTGAAGATTTTCTTAAAAGAGTTTTCTTTACCAAATGTTTCAATAATAATCAGTTTCTTACTATTTTCAAGTATATCTTTCTTTATTGTAAGATGCTCATTATTCTCTTGATTTATTAGGATATCTAAGAATTTCTTCAAATCATTCCCGTATATGAAACCATTATTCTTTTCATCAACTTGATTCCAGATATCATTAAACAAATCGGTGGGTGTACTCATGACGGTAGTAAGGTGTTACAGAAATGAATTATCTCTATATTTCTATGCATAAAATCTATCTATTTTTCTTTTGTTTACAGTATACTTTTTCTGTAAATAAAAACGGGAAACTCAAATTTAACCGCTTGTATATGCAAATATTGAAATGTTAATATATGAGGGAAACTAAGGCATCATTACAAGTACTGAAAAATTCCCGTTTATTTCTTAAAGAAAGTGTAGGTAATTGATACAGAATTTGTTTTACTCATTTTTTAGCTAAAGGGAAATCTTGTAAAATATAAAAGTTTGATTAAATAATAATTGAATATTTTATATTTTGTTTATATACATAAACATTTGCCTGCTACATCCAAAAAAATAAGTCATTTAACAGAAAAACCATAAATTCAAAACACCGTTTTTTCCAAAGCTTCTAAAGTTGGCATATACACACCCATATCCTTATTTGGTACAAGAGTGACTCTCTAATTCATTACCCAAAGGTATTAATTAATTCAGCTCACACTCAAATTACTACTTCATGCTATGTCTTCAAGATTCCGGTGTCCCCTGGGACCCCATCACCTTAATCTTTATCAACATGGCAGTCACTGCTACTATATCTGCCACTACAAAGACACTTCCTTTCTTTCCATACTCCTGGTTTCTCTAACTAATACTCAACCTTCAAACAAATTTAGCCGCCAAGCAATTTCCACAGCCAAAATTTCGTCATTGCGAACGAAAAAATTGCAGCGAAATTTCTCATTGAGAAATTAAATGAAGAGAGAGGCCATTTCTATTTAAACATATTGTCAAGTTCACGAAACCGCTGACTGTGAATTGTATAACTGTTAAGATCGTTGGTAGTTGTGAGTTATAATACATATATTAGTAAAGTTACAAATTTCTGCTTAGTTCAGCCAATAATTATACTGTAATTTGATTGCAAAGTCATAATCCTAATTTTTCACTGAAAAATTCCACATGAGTGAAGATACTTCTATAAACAGCGGGGATAACTTTGGCAATAACAATGAAGATATTGATAAATTGATGAATATTAAGAATGATGATATTGAGAATCTTTTAACTCAAAAAGAAATATTTCCTGATGAAATTATTACTCCCGGGTCAACCGAACCTCTATTAAATGTCACTCCAAATACAACAACAACAAATAATAATAATAATAATAATAATAAGATATATCCATTGCACGAGGAATCGGATTATCCAACAGGTACAAGCCGGAACAGCTTCACAGATGAGAGTAGTACCATACCAAATGTTAACAATAATAAATCTTTAACATTAGCAAGAGATCTGATACGTAGAGGTTCTCCAATTGACTTTATTAATAATTCGGTGCGCATGAACTCAAATACAAACCAAGGGTTAGACAATACAAGGGTGAATTCTAAGGAGGAATTACTATCTTCTGATATACTTCGAAATTCCCTTAATTTGCATAATTTACAGCAACAACATCATCAACAACAAAACAGAAATAATAATAGACGTTATACTTCTCATAAGACAAGACCAGCATTTGTGAATAAATTATGGAGTATGCTTAATGATGATACCAATAATGAATTAATACAGTGGGCACCAGATGGGAATTCCTTTATTGTGATGAATAGAGAAAAATTTGTTCATAATATCTTACCAAAATATTTTAAACATTCAAATTTTGCATCCTTTGTAAGACAGTTGAATATGTATGGTTGGCATAAAGTTCAGGATGTTAAATCTGGCTCTATCCAAAATAGTTCAGATGAAAAATGGCAATTTGAAAATCCATATTTTAAAAGAGATAATGAAGAACTTTTAGAAAAAATTGTAAGACAAAAGGGTACTTCTAATAATAGCAACACTACGACCAATAATAACAATAATGCAGTAAGAAGTTCTTCAATCACATATTTAAACAATAATAATAATACTGGCCAATATAATATAAATCCAAGAACAACATTACACCTTATGAACGAACCAGGTAACGGGAATAATGCTTTGAATACTAATGAGGCAGATGTAGCAAGAGTACTCGGAGAATTAGAAAAAATTAAATATAATCAAATCGCTATATCGAAAGATCTACTAAGAATCAATAAGGACAATGAATTATTATGGAAGGAAAATCTAATGGCAAGGGAAAGACATAGAACTCAACAACAAACGTTGGAGAAGATATTCAGATTCTTAACCGCTATGGTTCCTCATATGGATCAAAAAATGATTATGGATGGTATAATGAATGAAAATATGGGAACAAATGGAACAAATGGAAATGGTAACTCGGCCAATGTGAATAACAATAACAATAATAATAATGAGATTAGTAATAGAAGGAGAGATAACCTGAATTTCATAAATGAAATATATCAGGGACTTGATGGTAACAATGATACTAATACTTTACATGGATATCCAACTGATGATATAAAAAATAATGGTAATTTTAATAGTGATATTAATTATAATAACAACAGTGGAAATATGGTAAGAGATAATGATATAATAGATTTGGAAACGTTCCGATTTAATCACAATGATATGCTTGGCAACGATAGCAGATCTCCCGTGAAGAGTAACCTGAAGTTAAATGATACAATGGGTGCCAGTCGAACTTACTCCATGAATGATAGTAACAATGGGTCCCTAATGTACAACGATTATGATAGAATTAGACCGTTCACGAATCCTAGATACCTACTTAAAAATAAACCGAATTCTGAATACTCCCCATCGGAACAATCTAAGAACTCCTTAAGTAACAAGATATCCGAGCTACCTGAAGAAGATTCCACATCTCCATACGCTAGAGAATCCACCACAGGAAGCAATAAGAAACCCATCATTGAAGAATATGATGAAGATAAATTCTTGAATAACTTACAAAAGAACATGAATGAACAAGATGCTCGTATAAACGAGTTAGAAAACATAGTTGATGGACTCAGACCCAACGGCCACGCAGAATCTAACGCTCCTGGGAACTCTGGACACAACGAAGGCAATAACCAGACCCATCTTTCCCGGGACACAGACACATTCACCTTACAAGACTACCTCGAGGGCGATGAACTGTTGTTACCTGGGCAACTCGACCCGGATTCAATCGGTCTGACCCCACTGGCATTGCCGCTGCCGCTCTCCCCTGCCAAGCGTTACATTGAGGAAGTCCCAGACGAAGAGCACACCTCTGCTGCAAAGAGAGCCAAGCACTAACTACCTTCATCGCTCGTCAAAACGGCACCCGTTATACCTGGAACAGATCCCAACGCTTCTCTTAGAAGACTTCGCACACACCGCTTAAAAGTGCACCCGGAAAACCGCGCCCTGTAGTTTTTTCAAATATTCGTCCTTTAATTCAAATTGAAATTATTATTCTTTTACTCTGCGAAGTATCTGATATTATCTCACTGCAATATCGTCACTGTGCTGCTGGTTGATTATAGTCTCTCTCTCACGCTCACTGTTATTTACTCTGCTGTTTTGCTTTTTTAGAAATACTGAAATACTGCTAACTACAGAGTGTATCAAATACTTCTCTTAATCTACACAGTTTTAATTGCCCGGTGCTGGAAAGAATGGCTATTACTCTGCTGTTCTGAGTATTTATTAATTTTTTTTTTTATTCCTTTTCGATCCTTCATATTTAGATAGCCATTGCAGTTCCCGTTGGTTCATCACTTCCAGTCATAGATTACACATATCTAGCTCGTTATTTCAAATTAATTTCATTGTGAATTAGGCTTTGCTACATTTTATCCTTTATCATTCAGTCTCGAGACTTTAAATAACAACACGCATTACTCAGCATAAGATACTCACAAAACTATCTGGTATATACTTTTAAGTTTTTATATTACACACTTCTTTTTACAGTTTTTCAATTCTGATTATAGACCAACTTTTAAAACCATTCTCTATTTTCAATATCCATTCATTTCTAAAACCTTTCTCTCTCTTTTTTTTTTGACTTGTAGGAATGATAAACATGGACAATTCATATAATCTCGATTATGATATTGATTCTGATACTTCTGCTTTGAAAATATATTCAAAATCTCAAGCTTTATCGAATATCTTCTCTCAACAATCTTCAAATCCAAACAATCCTTATTCTTTTCATTCACATCCATCGCCTTTACCATACACAGATAATAGTAACCATAACAACTCTCATCTTCATAGCGATTCACCACAATTTTCTAATACTACTTATACTAATTCCAATATTCATCCCAATTCTCATTCTC
Source organism: Kazachstania viticola (assembly GCA_030571575.1). Taxonomy (NCBI): domain Eukaryota; kingdom Fungi; phylum Ascomycota; class Saccharomycetes; order Saccharomycetales; family Saccharomycetaceae; genus Kazachstania; species Kazachstania viticola. Next base: position 56,415 of record JAJLXZ010000152.1, read on the forward strand.
ATTCTCATTCACATTCACATTCACATTCACATCATCACCATGATCATATTCCTCATATAGATATAAATAAAGATGGCTCCACATCTGCAAATCCTGCTAATATTCATTATGCATTAAATAGAACAAAAAATAATAGTAGCAGTAACAGCAATATTGAAATGCATACAAATCAATCAAATGAAAATGAAAATGACAATAGTAGCAATATATCAACACCGACAAGTACAACTACTATAAATAATAATGATAACACCGATATTTCTCAAACTAACAACCTTATTCATTTAGATCCTGTACCTAATTTTAAAGATAAAGCAGATATTAAACCATGGTTACAAAAAATTTTTTATCCTCAAGGTATCGAAATTGTAATTGAAAGATCTGATAACACCAAAGTAGTATTCAAATGTAAAGCCTCCAAAAGGGGTAAAAACGCAAGGAATATTAGTAGGAATAATAATAATAACAATATTACAACTACAAAGACAACTCAACCTATTAAACAAGAAGAGTCTTCCATAGTAAACAAGAGAAAGAAAAGGTCAATTTCAAGATTCAATATATGCCCATTTCGAATTCGAGCAACTTTTTCTCTAAAGAGGAAAAAATGGAGTATTGTCGTTATTAATAATTCTCATTCTCATGACTTAGTTTTCAATCCAGATTCTGAAGAATATAAGAAATTCAAAGAAAAACTAAGAATCGATAATGACATTGAAGCAATTAAAAAATTCGATGAATTAGAATATAAAAAGAAATTAAACTTACCAATTAAGACTGATTTAATTCCTTGTGATTGTGGTTTAACTTCAGAGATTAAAAATTTTAATGTTGTATTACCAATAAATTCATCAAATCAGAAAAAAAGATTAATCTCTTCAAATTTAATTAGTAATAACAATAGTAATAGTCTTAACGACAACAATAACAATAGTAGATCGAATTCTTTATTATTAGCTAATGATAATAATCAAAAAATTAATAAGAAGAGAAAAGATAATTTATTAAAGAAAACTACTGAAAAGAATTTCTTTAACAACAGTAATTTATCATCATTATCTGAATTCATAGATGATTCACGTTCATATAATAATATCTCATCAGATACATTCAACGTGTCAACTGCTTCATCATTGGGATTACTTTCATTACCTTATGAAACATCTTCAAATTTTATGGATAATAATAATTCAACAGATAATGTAATTGATTTAAATGAAATTGATTTTACTAATATTTTTACAAAGATTTCAAATAATGCACCAATTTCAAATTTTACTCCACAAGAATCTCATTCAAATAATTTACAATCCCAAGGATATTTCCCAATGGATAAAAACAACGAGGGAATCAATGATGTATCCTCTTCAATATTCGCTTCCTTAGATTATGAAACGCCATCTGATGAATTATTGAATCCACAATTCTACAACTATGATAACAATAGTAGTAATCTTAATACAATTGCTACAATAAATAATGAAACTATCAGTTACAATAATTTGCAGACAAATTTAAGATTAGAGAAAGATAATATCATATCAAACATTTTATCAGATATAGAGAATACAAAATTTTTAAATGATAAACAACTATCTTCTCAGGCAACAACAAATCTTAACATTAGCGGCACCAACACTCCAACTCCTTCTAATAATAATGATACTATTATGAATGGAAACGAAACTAACCAACATTCTGTAAGTAATAATAGTAATAATAATAATTCTACTACTGCTGCTGCTGCTGCTGATAGCCCAGCTAATCATAATCAAAATTTAGCTACTAGAACTATGAAGAATGACGAAATACCATGGTTAATTAGTTTTGATTCAAATCTGCATTCAAATGAAAATTAAAATAAAAGAAAAATTACGTTTTATTAAGAAAAGTATATTTTACTAATCATTACATTAACAATCTATTTATATTTATATTATTATATATTCAAATATAAGTAACCTTTTCTTTGACATGTTTGACTGGAATAAGGCATCATCTATATCAAACAGGATATGATATGTACAATTGTTTGTAGAACCTTCTCCAATTCTACTCAAATTGTGTTCTTTTATTCTTTTGATCAGAAGTAAATATATGAGAGCAACTCAGACATACAAAGAATAATACCATAGAAGTATCTTTCCTTCTCTGTTGTGATTGAAAGAACACATTTTCACGAGAATGACATTTGGGACACTCTCTATCTGATCTCGGTAGTGTAGGATCGGACCCTATATCCTGTACAACACCAGCAGTTTCACCTATATTAGTAATCAATTCATGTCTGTACACTAAGGGACTACCTGCTTCTTCCACATATGAACATGTTCTACATTCGAAAAGTAATCTGTTTGATTCTTTATCCTCTCTAGGATATAACATATTATTACAATCACGACAAAATCTAAAAGTGGTCATCTCTATTCTATTATCTTAAACTGGTTCTATCTCTATATATGAGGAGGGTTCCTACACTAGCTACTTCAACTATTTCATCTACTGTTTAACACTTAATTATTAATAGTTTAAAGGTGAATTTTTTCAATTTTTCAATTTTTTTGACTCGAATTTTTAATGCCATAAACAACAAAGAAAAAGGCGAATTTTTGAAGAATTGAGATTTAACTTACTTACAAGGGAAAACAGTTAAGAATAGTGACAATTAAAACTAACATCATTGAAGCCAGAAGAGGAGATGCTGCACTTACTTAGACACACTACAACCAGAGGCTTTCGTCCTCTTTTTCAAGACACTGCATTTGCGATGAGAGCAAGCATAAAAATGGGGAAGCAATATCGTTGGAAGAGCACTACAGCTACAAGTACAAGTACAGCTACTAGTGCTGCTGAGCCTTCTCTTGCCGTGTCTCCAAATATTCAGGATATTGTAGACCAGATATCACGTCTGACTTTACTCGAAGCTTCACAATTGGCCACTGAATTAAAAGTGAAATTAAATATTCCGGATGTTACACCTATGAGTATGCCAATGGGTAATAGCAATGGTATGATGAGTGGTAGTGATGGTGCTGGTGAGGCTAGTGCTGAGGAGAGTAAACCTAAGGAGGAAGAAAAGAGTACATTCTCGATCAAATTGGATGGTTTTGATACTAAGAGTAAAGCAAAAATTATTAAGGAGGTTAAATCTTTACTTGGATTATCTTTAGTAGAAGCTAAGAAATTCGTTGAAGCTGCTCCTAAGATTATCAAAGATAATGTCAGTAAAGACGATGCCGAGAAGATGAAGACTACCTTAGAGAAATTAGGTGCTAAGATATCTCTTGAATAGTTGAATTGAATGACAAGACAATGCTAAATAAAATATAATAAAATTCTTCTTGTAAATATTAAGAACTTAGGAACCGATATCACTTTTGAATACTATATATATGTATATACTGATATGTATAAAGAAGTAAAACATAGGTGAGAATAAATTTAATGAAAGTGATGGAAAATGCTAAATAAATGTAAAAAATATGATAGAGAGTACATAGAGTTTATTGATTATATCAAGATCTTGATGATTTATAACCATATATTAGGATCAGATGCATTGTTATTGTTAGAGTTATCTGGAGGATAAACAGTTTTTAGATGCTGTGGAGTTGATATGTTGTTATTCGGGCTTGTAATAATTCTCCGTTGCATGGGACTATTGTCATTCTGTGGTTGCTGCTGTTGCTGCTGTTGTGGATCTTGCTGTTTTAAGTTTTCCATTCCTTTATCTAATGCATTCAGTAAATCCTTTGGTAAGAAACTCAAAGACACGTTATTATTCTGTAATGATTGTTGTTTAATTTCTTCAACTGAAGGATTATGTTTATCAATATTATTATAATAATGGAAATGAGTAGAAAATTTTCTCATTGCCAATAGTTTAATTTTATTAAATTGGTCATTTTTATCATCTGAGTTCTCACCGCTATTTTGAGAGGATGCTGTTAAAGCAATAGATAAATCTTTTTGTTGTTTTTCGATCATTGCCTTAGTATAACGTAACATAGTCCAATCAAACAAATGATCATTATGATATTCTAATTTAATTGAAAGATCTTTGAATAATCTTGCCAAGTAAAGATAATCTGGCTTTTCAACAAAGCTCAAATTTCGAACATATGACATATATTGATTAAATTCAATTGGGAGACCTTCACATAACATTTCGATACTAATACATAATTTCTTCTCCAAGATTCTATCATATTTCTGTTTCTTTGTCGTAGCTTTAAGACCTTGCCATGGTAATATTCCCTTACAGAAATATATCAGAACATAGCCTAATGACTCTAAATCATCTCTTCTACTTTGTTCTATACCCAAATGTGTATTCAAACTTGCGTATCTTGCAGTCCCTGTCAAAGATTTGTTTTCACGATATGGAATATGCCTATGTGTATTAAAGTCTCTATATTTCTTTGATAAACCAAAATCAATACAATGCACTGTAGAACCTTTCCTACCGGTCCCCATTAAAAAATTATCAGGCTTGATATCCCTATGAATAAAAGATCTCCCATGAATATATTGAACTCTGCATATCATCTGTAATGCCAGCATAATGACTGTCTTAAAAGAAAACTTCCTATGACAATAGTTAAACAGATCCTCCAGAGAGGGACCCAATAGATCTATAACCATAGCGTTATATTCGCCTTCCCTTCCATACCACCGGATAAATGGTATCCCAACACCACCACTGATGTACTTATAGACCCGCGACTCGTAGTCCAGTTGTGGATGTCTCGACCTGATCGATTCCAATTTGATGGCAACTTCTTCACCAGAAATTAAATTGGTCCCATGATATATATCCCCAAAAGATCCGGATCCAATCTTCCTACCAATACGAAACTTTCTACCAACTCTCAAATCCATCTTATATTCCCAATAATCTATACACTCCAGCCTGAACACACCCTGAACACTCTCCTTTCCCAACTCTTCTCCCCCATCTCTTAACCAATTCATTCCTTTGTACCCTCTTTAACGCATCAACAAAATTTCGCAATGCACAAAAATTTTCCATACAGTGCAAAACCCAGAAAACGACGCTTACTAAGCCAACAGCTTTTGTAAGCAATGAGTGAAAGATCAAAAGATATAAAAGATATAAAAGATATAAAAGCAGAGGGCCTGAAAGAGTTTTCCTCGAGGAATTAGTTACTAGAGGTAGAGCTGGTGTGTGTAGTGTGTAGTGAAGTGAAAGATGGATAGTGATACTTTCTTTGGAGAAAGCGTGCTTAATAGGGTCTCGTTTCTGAGAACTGATGAGCAGTTTATTAGACAGAGTCTTGGTTTCAAGGACACTGTGTTTGTGATATTTATACAGGGCAATGGGTTCCTTTATAATAAGTCTCAGAAGCTTTTTACTTTGAAAGCTGCAGACTACCAACCTTTAGGGGAAGCTATCGATAAGGTGCTTCCCATTATGAATAAACCGGAATTGAGACAACTAGTGACGCATTTGAATATTTCATTTCTGGGGCTATCTATTGATGATACGAATGAAAATGTGTTTACATATGGAAGAAATAAGTTACAATATAGCGGTACACCTTATTATGTGATCAATTTTGAAGAATTCCCATTGGACATGAATAAATTAGACATTTCCTCTATCTCTATGCAAGATATATTGAAAGTCTCTAATTATGATGCCTCTCTATATTCACATGCGAAAATGTATATTGATTGGCTTTTGAAATATAAGTTTTGCCCCGGTTGTGGTCATTATTTATACCCAATAGATGCTGGTACTAAATATAAATGTGGTAATTCCGATATGTCTATTAAGTGTAATGTTAGGGATGCCAGATTGAATAATGTTTGTTTCCCAAGAACTGATTCTTGCTCTATTGTGATCATAACAACCAGAAATTTCGATAAAGTATGTCTTGCTAGATCGAAGAGGAAGATCGATAACCATATCATGTATTCCACCGTTGCTGGATTCATGGAGCCAAGTGAAACTGTAGAAGCTGCCTGTAGAAGAGAAATATGGGAAGAAACTGGTATCACTGCTTCTGAAATTCATTTATTGAATAGTCAACCTTGGCCATATCCTGTAAACTTAATGATTGGTTGTATTGGATTTGTCGATGTAGATGGGAAAAATGATATCATTGAATTGAATCACGATAATGAACTATTGGATGCTCAATGGTTTGCTACAACTGATCTAATAGCAGCTTTAGAGAGAAATGAAGTTGAAAATCAATTCTTTTTGAAGTTTAAGGACAATATATATCTTCCAGGAAAAACAGCTGTAGCTTATCATTTAATTGACTATGTATGCCAAAAATACTCCTCATTAAACAAGAGTGGTTAAAATATATAACAACATATCTATATCTGTTTATATACGTATATACCCAAAAACATCTATTCGTATCATTGTCTATTGGCTTCATGATAACATGTAGCATGGAAATATTTACCGTTTACAATTATGGTGTTCTTCCATATCCATTCGCCTGTCTCTTCATCATAAACACTTGAAACCTCTTCTTTACAAATAGCACATTGATAATTCATATCTGTTGAAGTTTCTGGTACAACCACATATTGTTTCCTTAAAGAAAAATCATCTGTACCATTCATCTTATTGTCATTGCTCTTGTTTACCCTTTGCTCGTTACTAGAACTCTTTGTTGGAGACAATGATTTATTACCATTGCTAATGTTACTTCCAGTAGTTTCTGAGCCTTTAGTTGATACAATCTCATCATCTTTGAAGCTTACCCATTCGGTATTTGGTAGATACCATCTTCGGGACTGTATATTATTCGAGGTCGTACCTGTATTAGTACCAGTATTAAGTTGCGAACCTTTTATTCTTCTGTTTATTCTAAAATGCCAATCTAAATGTTCACTTTGTAATTTTCTTTCCTCAATAGAATTACCAAATCTTTTACCACATGTACTACATTTATTCGATTTTGATCGATATAGTAAATTAATCAAATTATTATCTACTATTGGATTTATTGTTGATATGGTCTGTGTAGTAAATTGTAATGTTGGTATATTTGAAATAGTTATATTCACATTCGCAAAATATGCTTTACAATCTAATAGTATTCCCTCTAATGTCTCAACAGACGGTAGTTTACTTTTACCAATATTGTTACTGTTGATACTATTCCTATCTTCAGTCGAATTGATTTTACTGTATAAAGTCACAATAGACTCCTTTGGTGGGTTATATATTAAACCAACCTCATTTAAAGATTTATGTAGCTCCATTATTTTAATCTTCTTATTGTTTCTCTCAATATCAGCAAAATTTTGTGGTGTCAGAACTCCTGACATATTCCCAAATAAGGTAGAAACTGATGGTCCCTCATTATTGTTACTATTACTACTACTACTACCATTCATGCTGTTGAATAGTGGTATGTTGGATGGAGTAGAGTCTCTAGAGCTTGGTATACTATTTTGCTGGGATATTTTTAAATGTTGGGCATCTGTTTGTTGCTGCTGTTGCCTCATTTTCTCTTGTAACAATTGCTGATCTTGGGCAAATACTTGCTTTAGTTGTAATTGTACCTGTTTCAAAGCATTGGAAGATAACTTTTCTCTTTGTAATTCTTGCTTTAATTGAGTTAAAACCATAACTTTTATCTTTAACTTCTCTTCTTCTCCAGGTTTAGCTTCTTTCAACCTACCATTAGTTAACATTGACAACTTATCTATTTCTCTCAGTAACAGAGGAACAGTTGGAGTTGGTAGCATCGATTGGAAATTCTTTTGATGCAATGCACTTGCCTTTACAAGAAATTTCTCAACCTTCTCTAACGCCGACCTTTCAAATATTGGTTCACCAGTTGATTCATTTGGTGTTATCCATGTCTTAAACATATTTATTAGTTTGCTTCTGGTGTTATTATCCACAATCAAATACGTCTTTTTGTATAATGCAAATAAGTTTCTACTAAAATAAATAGTATAAGGACTTCCAGCGTTTTTACATATGGAATCCAATGCATAAAATGCAAATAGCTTCTGCGATGGAACACACTTATCTATCCTTAACTCCAAGGCATCTACAAAGTACTGTGCACATGAGATATTTTCTTCAGCAATCTTCGTCAGTGTGGTAATGATCGGCCTAGAATTAAAGGTCAAATCCTCCAAAATGCTACTAAAGTCTTTCACAATAATCTCAGTCTCCTTATCCATTACTGCAGCCAGTTTCTATTACCAAAACTGCTCTACTATTCCTATTATCAATTACAATAAAATTGTATCAATACTTTTCCTTTAAAACTTTTAAAATATTTTTATTTCAGAAAACAAAAAAAAAATTCTTAGTGAAGCTTCATCAGTACTTCAAATAATGGAGAAAGCACCAAAAAGTCAGGATTTGAGGCTTTTGTTCGGTGTAGTATATTAGTTTCATTGAATACCAACTCTTAATCTAGAAATGAGCGGGCAACTTGAAGTTACTGGTCTCAAGTCTGACATGCTCAAGACCCTTGAAGGAAATGACAAGAACGACAGTGAAAAAACTTGGAGGGATTTACTAGGAGAGAACCGTGATAAAGATACTGAAAGTAACACTTTAGCTTTTGGCAACTTTAATTCTGCCACTATAGACCGCTACTTCAATAAGAACGCAGTATTTATCAATGAAGAAGAAAATGATTCATATCGTGTCTGTAATAATTGTGGCAGGCCAATTTTAATATCAGCCATCGTAGATCATATTCAAAACCAATGCTCTTCTAATAAAAACTATAATAAAAGTGCTGAAAATAAAAGGAAAGATGATACCAATGATGAAGAGACAAATACCGAAAGTGGGTTCAATGAAGATGATGAAGAAGAGGATGTGGACGACGATGAAGACGACGATAATGAGGACGAGGACGATGAGGACGATGAAGATGATGCAGAAAATAGTGAGAATGACGATATTTCTTCTATATCTGATGTATCAAGAAATACAATGGGTGGGAAGAAGAGACCACCTCCAATAAATGCTGACGGAAGTAAACAGGATGGCAGTTTAGAACCTGATGCAAAGAAATCAAAGAATGCCAATACCACAAAAAAGAAAAAAGAGAGAAAAGTCAAACAAAGAAATCCTACTGACAAACATCTAATCGACTTTGATAAACAATGTGGTGTTCTCTTACCAGAAGGTGGGTACTGTGCTAGATCATTAACTTGTAAGTCTCATTCCATGGGCGCTAAAAGAGCTGTTGAAGGTAGGTCAAAAACTTTTGACGAACTTCTAGGTGAATATCATAGAGAACATCAAACTAAAATTGGAGCTGCAGCTGAGAAAAGAGCAAAACAACAAGAATTACAAAAATTACAAAAGCAAATGTTAAAAGAACAGAGAGAACAGAATAAACAATTGCAACAGAAACAAAAACAAACTCAGAAGGGTAAAAGTAAGATAAACTCTAAAGGAAAGAATAAAAACTCTGCTTCCGGTAGTAGCCATAATGATTTAAGTAGTAGTGGCAACTCAAATAGTAATATTATTTTATCCCCGGAAGAAGAAACTACACAAGTACTAAATGGTGTCTCAAGATCTTTTCCCCTCCCTTTAGAGTCAAAGGTTTTATGCTCAACTAGATATAGGACAAAATATGTTAGAATGAGAGAAATGTTTGCTTCTTCTTTCCCAGTAAGACAAGGTTACAACTCACCAGGTTATGGGGCTATCCATTCACGCGTGGGTTGTCTGGACTTAGATCGAAGCAATGATTATAAGTTCCGTATTAGAGTACCACAGCCAATGAATCAAATGCATGCCAATGCCCCTTTAACTCCACAGCAACTACAGAGGTTACAACAACAAAAAATGATACAAAATCAAATGCTTTCACAACAACAAAAGAAACAACTACAACTACAACTACAACAGCAACAGCAACAACAGCAGCAACAGCAACAACAACAACAAGTACAACAACTACAAATACAACAACAACAACAGCAACAACAACAAGCAAATATACCACCTCAGCTACAGCCCCAACAAATACGAAACCAATATCCTCAACAACAAATATCATCTCCGGAACAAAGTGAACCAGGGTTTAACCAGGTTCAACAGACACAACAACCTTCATCAATAGCAAATCAAAATAACTCCGTACCAAATCCTCCTTCAAGACAAGGTACACCTATTAATCAACAAACACAGCAACTCAAAGGTTTAACACCACAGGAAATTCAACTTCAACAACAGAAACTTCGACAACAGCAATTGCAGCAGCAAAAATTTGAAGCTGCAGCTTTTCATTTAGCCAATGCTACAAAACTAATGCAAAGTTCTAGTAATACTTTAATTAAAAAGGAAAATAATGTAAACAGTCCAAGTGCAACTAATGCAAATTTACAAACACCATCTTCGAGTAATTCTGCAGTAAACCATAACGAAACTCCTAACCAGAATCTTGGACAGGTTAATGTTGGCCTGGGGAATCCTGACATATATGGTGGTAGAGTAAACTAATACTGCTTTAATAATATTACCACTTTGATACAACCCTTTGAAATATGATTAGACGAAGATATTGAATATAACGAAAAAAAAGTAGTGATATACATATTATATATGTAGGATTATAAAGGATATGTATAAGTTGAAGTAAAATAATAATCTCTACTAACCAAGCTAATATTCTCAATCCCTGAAAAAGGTCATTAAACTAAACATTAATGACCAATACAAGGTCCAGAAAATGTTTTTTAGCACTGTAGCTGAAACTATTATCATTAGAAGAAGGGGTAGATTTTGGCCTGGGAAGGCCCAATTGATAAACAGTTGGATAATAAAGTGAAAAGATGAACTAAAGACTGTTTCCCATGAGTGCACCTTTTTTGGAGTAAAAATCATCGATTCAATTTCATCCTCAAATGCCATTGTCATAGCATCTCGTGAGTACAGCTTTTTGACTCTTTCTTTACCATTGAAATCAAAATCTACACCCTTTACATCCATGCTTTCGTCAATTGCTTCAGCCCAAGCCTCTGGACTAGGATATCTCAACCAACCTGTAGCATGACTCTCTTTTCTTCCTTTTTCATATGAAATGACAGTCTCTAAAGGACCACCGCTATTCGCTGCTAATACCGGTTTACCATGTTTCATAGCTTCTAATGGAACAATACCAAAATGTTCATTAGATGGAGTATATAGAAGCATAGTCATTTTACTCAGTAGTAATTCCTTTAGAGAAGAAGATATTGATGTAATGAATATAACTTTACTATCACTGGCATCGATATTCTCAAAACTCTTGTTCTTTTCGTGTTCTGGATATGAAATAGTTGTATAATGCAAGTTTAAATTCTTAGTTTCTCTTTCTAATTCTTTCAAATAGTCAACATTTTCTTGAACTCTGTTATCATAACCACCACATATCAATAATTTTGTTTTATTGGTTGACAGTTCTCTCGATTTTGCAAATGCTTTCAATGCAAGCAGAATATTTTTCTTCCTTTCAAACCTATTTATGCTGAGATAGAATTTTTCATCAGGTTTAACTATTTTAACTAGCAATTTCTTATCAATTTCTGATATATCATCGAAGGATAAATCGACACATGGATATACCACTTTTGGCACGTTACTTAAAAATTTGAAAGTCTTTTGATAGATAGATTTGGTAAATTTGGAATTGACTACAACTTTATCAGCAGCACTCATTGTAAATTGTTCAAATAGATCGAAAGGAACTCTATAGAGTCTCTTTAATAAACCGTTCCTAATTGCTAAAAGTTGATCTGGAAAGTGACAATAAAATAAAACTTTACTATCTGAAAATAAATGCAAAAAAGGATTACAAGTAGACAATTGATCAACAATAAAAACATCATATTCTTTTATCTTTCTACTTCTTATTAACCGATAGACCAGGTACAACTGTCTTAAATTGGCAAAGACAATAAATAACTTTCCCTTTATATTAGTTGGTAAATGATCCCCAAAAACAGTAACATCTAAAGTACCATCTTTGATTTCTTCAAAACAATGAGAAAGATCACAATGAGATGTGAATATACCAATTTGATGTCCTTCTTTCTGTAATCCTAAAGCGGCATCCACGACTAATCTCTCAGCACCTCCAATACCTAAATCAGGATGTATAAAAGCTATCTTCAATTTTCTCTCTGTTATAGTAGTGGTCATTGTCAATTAACTTCCTTGATCAATACCCTTATTATCTATATAAGGTATTCAAAGAGTACTTTATTTTCCTTCTTGTTACATAACTCTTAATTTTTCATGGAAAAAGTTGTTAAAAGTATAAATAGAAAAAATATCTATCTTAATATTGATTACAAGATGGGTAGTATAAAGATTAAATATGATATTTTTATTTACATGATTGCCTGGTCTTATAGGTTGTGTAATTTAATTTCATTTTCATCTTAGTGCAATGCCAAATTCTTTTTTGCTAGCTTTGGAAGTCCCTTTGCCCAATGTTTTGTGTGCTTATCAGTTATCATATATATCATACCATCTTGCCTGATTCTGCCTGTTCTTCCAACACGATGCACTAAATCTATAGCACTATTTGGTATATCGTATAATATAATGTTTTTCACACTTTGAAAATTAATACCTCTAGCTAGTAAATCCGTTGTTACTAATACTTTCAAAGGACTAATATTTTCTTTCCTTTTCGTTTGCCTATTTGATTTTGTTAAAGTAATGTTGGAATTAGGAATGTCTATTTTGTTCAATTTGGGATCTGATGAACTTTCCTCTTGTTTCTCATTGTACATTTGTAAGAACTTTGGAGGAGTAATGAACTCTTGCAGCATGGCCAATCTGTCTTCAACCCGGTCCTTTGATGTTAATCCTACGACATCATGACCATATTCCTCTTTAAGTGATGAGACAATATCTGACACATCTTCTTTTTTATTTACAAATACGATACATCTTTTCTGAAATCCACTATCAGTGGCTTCTTTTCGAATAGTATACAATGCTTGAGCGGTGGCTTTGATTTTCGACCCTTGATACGGAGAGAGAGAAGCATTTATTATTCTGAAATTTATCTTCTTAGGTATTTTATGCAATCTTGGGGCAACAATCATCTCCACTGTTGGAAATAAGTTATTAAGTGTCTTATGAAATGCAGTCGGAATTGTCGCAGAACAGAATATTAGATGATTTAGGCTCTTTAATCTGTTAATAACATTTTTCGTTTCTTCAATCCATGAAGGATCCATCAATGTATCAGCTTCATCTACCACTAAGAAATTGATACCGGATAGTAAAGCTGACGGATTATGTAGTAGTCGAATCTCAAGTAGCTTCAATAGTTTACTTGGGGTTGCTACTAAAATATCAAGTCTATTCTTGATATGATCAGCTAATGAATTGTAGGACAAATTGATATCTAGCTTTGAGATATGAATGTCCAAAGCTGGATCAATCTTTGTAAGAGTATTATAAACTTGGTTCACCAATTCATGTGTCGGAACTAATATCACTGATCGTATACTTGGTTTTCTCTTTATACTTTGCCATAGATCGGGCTGCTCTATCTTCTGTCTCATAAGGTAATCTATCAAAGGTATCATATAAGCCATCGTCTTTCCAGAACCAGTCTCTGCTGCTATAGCGTTTACTTGGAGCTTTGGTTCCATTAGTTGTTTAGAGAGTCTCTTGACTGCCAAAACTTGTATTGGAGTGGGATCAATATCGTAAATACCAATTTCGGTACCCAATCTCACACGCCTATTATATAGAATAGATTCTTTACTTATCATACCAATTATAGACTTTTTAACCTCTGGTAGTAATTTTAGACTTTCAAAATCAGTTATCTTGTTTGCTAGTAAAGATGCCATTCGATTTTTCTTGTTCATATCAGTTTTCAAACCCCCATATTCACCATAACCAAAGCTTGTCTGTTCCTTATGCGTATATTTTAGGGTACTGCCTTTCTTCTTTTGTCCAAGGTCCTGAGCTAATCTGAACTTCTTTTGGGGAAGCTCTTTACCACTCTTAGCATACTGTCTAGCGATTAAAAGAGCTGCACGATAATTGTTGCTAAGAGACCTTACTCTAACGGGAAACATCTGTTCTCAGGCTCAAATATGACAATGCAACTAAGATAAACACACCAGAAAATAAGAGAATTGACAATTTATCTCATTCGTAAAGCTTGAATTGAGAAATATATTGTTATTATTGGTGATTTCAAAAATTTCGGCGGCAAATAAAACTTTTACCTAATAATATTTACTAGGCTATTTACAATCATCTCAAATCAATTGAGAGTTAAGTCAAGTTGATTTGAGTTATATCTTGTTTGAAGATGGCTATAGCTAGCATGCAGTGGAGTTTAGAAAAGATATCGAACAAAATTTCTCGAGGAAGTGTGCTGTCAGTGATTGTATGTAAAAAATATTGGTGCTTTATGGTCAACTTTGATCCAAGTATTACTAACTTTATATTGAGCTGAATTAAGAATAAACTTTGTTTTGGTAAAGAGATAAGAAAACCGAAAAGAAGAGTAGCTTTAATTATAGGGTACGTAGGATCTCATTATCATGGAATGCAGTACAATCCATTAAATAGTACTATTGAAGGAACTCTATTCATGGCATTGGGGAAAGCGGGAGCCATATCCAGGTCAAATTCATTACATTTCCAGAAGAATAAGGTTGCAAGGGCTGCTAGAACCGATAAAGGTGTTCATGCAGCTGCAAATGTTATATCTTTAAAGATGATAATCGAAGATCCAAAAATTAAAGAAACGATTAATAGTTATCTACCACCACATATACGAATATGGCACATACAAAGAGTTAACAAGTCATTCAATAGTAGAATTGCATGCTCATCCAGATGGTACGAATATTGTCTTCCGACTTTTCTATTAGTAAAAGATGCTACCAAATTGGCTTTGACAAATACTAGACTATCAACAGAACTTCTTAACAAATTTGAAACAATATTACAAACATATAAAGGTAGCCACAATTTCCATAATTTTTCACCAAAAGCAAACCATGAAGAAGTTGCTTCAAATCGTGAAATCAAAAATGTGATATTATCACGCACTTATTTCGACCAAGATACTAAAATCGAGTGGGTATGTATTAAAATCCACGGCAATTCTTTTATGCTACACCAAATTCGAAAGATGATTGCTCTTGCCGTTATAATAATGAGATATGAATTGTCCCAGCTTACCATAAACAGATGTTTTGAGCCGGAACAAGTTTATATACCACTTGCTCCTGCTGATGGTTTATTCCTTGAAGCACCTCAATTCGATGGTTATAATAAGAAACTCGAAAAACTAGGATATCATCTCTTACAATGCAGTACAGTACAAGATCAAATCAATGCTTTTAAACATGATTTTATTTATAAAGAAATCTTTGGAAAAACATCAACACTAAAAGCATTTGAAGATTTTCATGAATTCATCGACTCATCTGACATCCCTCTTAATATCAAGAGAGCTTCGTAAATACGCTATATCATGAATTGAGCTCATGCTGGATACCTTTATATTAACAAAATGCTTCAAATATTTATGTTTAACTGCATTTTTTTTATCGAGACAAAAAAAGGAAAAAAATCTCTAGATTGAATTAAAAACAAAAGATGAAAAGTATTCATTATTTGCATTATAATGGTACTAAATATCTTCTCAGTTTGAAATAGCGGTAACTACTGACGTAACTGAATTTAAGTTTCAGATTTAAATACCTTGTCATTGCCTAATTGCAAGAATCTGGCTTATCTACATTTTATGTTTACACTTTGTGTTTAGTTTCATCCACATCTGTCAGATACTTCTATTTCCTATTAATAATTATTACAAATAAAAAAATGGAGAGATTGTTAATGCCTAAAATTACTAAAAGATACATCTTCCAATCGTTTGTTTTAGAGAAGGCAACTGGAAAATCGAAGCCTCAAGGGTTTGCAAGGAAAAGTAGCAAAACTAATAAAGCACCTACAAAAAAGATTAATTTGAAAAGTCTTTATAAGAACTGGGCAGATACAGTCTCTACTAGTAACTTCCAGGAATATGCTGCACCACTGAATCTACCTGAATTTTTTTTGAAGAATATTGATGCATCCTTGAATAAGGTGTGTCTGTTCTCAAGCAAGACCTATAGATATCTTCATCATTTAGGGGCATTTAAAAAAGGACAATATAATGAACTGTTCGAAAAACCATTTTCATTAATAAGAGAAGGATCAACCCAGAAATTTCTTACAACTTTGAACGAGTCTCGTTCCAAGAGGTTTATAATTACTGGGGAGCCTGGTGTGGGAAAAAGTACGCTTTTAACCCAAATACAGGCCTCTGCATTAGAATCTAATGCTATCGTTATTAATATATCATATCCTGAGTTATTTCTTAATGGTAGCAATGATTTCTATTATGATGAAAAGACTAAACTCTACGTTCAGCCAATGTACTTAAAAAAATTGATACGTAAGATATTGAAAGGTAATAACCCAAAAATATTAGCCTCTATCCCCATATCTGACAACTACAAATTTGTTAAAAGCACACTGAAAGGTTCTCAATCGGTTACTCTAAGCAAGGATAAACACACCATGAAAGACTTATTAGCTGTTTCAACTAATGCAAATATGCGCGGGAATCATTTTAATACAATTATCAATGAATTATACTCACAAAAATCAGTTCCAGTTTACCTTACTGTCGATAACTTCTCTCGTATACTGACTGGTGCTTTTACAGCCTACAGACATACTAATAATAAACCTATTCATGTCCTCAATTTACAGCTTGGCAAGCTAATAATGGATATAGCGAGTGGTGAAATTTCATCAAAGAATCCAAATAGTGCCGTGCTTTTAGCCATATCCGGTGTTGACAGAACAAATAAAACATTGCCTGTGGCTTTGAATAAGGTTCCAGAGGATTTGTATATCAAGAGATACCATTATGAACCTAAGTTTGTAGCATTGCTAAAAAAAGGTGATGTTGAAGAATTTGAAGTACCTAAGCTAACTTTAGATGAGGTGGAAAAAATAATGACTGTATATAAGGAAGCTGGCTTAAAAACTAGTACAGATTTCAAGGCTAAATCTATAAAGGACATAGCAGCCGAACAATACTTCTTAAGTGGGAATGGTAATCCTAGAGAGATTTTGAAAAGCTTAATGCTAAGTCATTTATAAAAGAAGTACATGTAGATACTACCAAGACTTTCATATTATATAAGTTCATGTAAATATTATCTATGTTACAATATCTAAAATGTAATCATTCTTAAAAACTATCAATTTTAACATCTCTATCATATTATACAATATTTCCGAGTCATATATGTATTGACTAGAAATTAATCAAACCAATCATCTTCATCATCTACGTACCTCGGCTCAGAGGTAGGTGGATTAGAAGCTAGATTCTCTATCTTTGGTTGCTGTTTTGCTAAAGGTTTTGTATTGCTTATACTTGGGTTATGATTATTCGATATAGTTTCCTTTCTTCTTTTCCATGCTTCTTCTATATCAGGTACAATCTCACTTAAATCTTCTAATTTTACGGAATCATTGATACTTTCGAGGACTTTTTGTACAACAGAAGTATGATTACCATTCAGTTTATCATCTCTGAATCTGAGCATATTCCATGCACCTGTCTCTTGATCTTTAGCACATTCCACTATTCTTCCATTCAATGGTTGCCCTAAATTCTTCAATTCTTTCCATTTCTCATCATTGATCTCTAATTCAGCAAATTTCTTATATGTTCTCTCTAGTAACTCATAATCTTTCTTATCAAAAGGTTGATCGAAATGCTTTATCCTGTTGTTCATATCAGCACCACCAAGCCAAACATACAAACTGAATGTTGGTTTAGCATCATAATTATAGTACCATCTATTAACATCCTTCTTAGGAACCGAAGTATCTTCCACCAGTGGTATATCAAGAATTAGTTTGAAATCTACCGAGTTTTCTTCTTCTGGTTTCCATTTCAATAAAGACGAATCCTTACCTCCAATACTATATGGATTTCTTACTGATGTAAAGATTAAACCATCGGACATATGAGGTAATGCCTCAAGACTCTTCACCACTTTGACTAATTTATAACTAAAATCCATGTGTTTCATAGATAACTTGAAGGGAAACATAGAACATTGGTCAGGATAGTGAACTCTAAGATCATAATATGGTTTGAAAAAATCTTTACCTAGATGTGCTAATCTCGAACTTGTAGGAGATTGAACTAAACTTCTTCCGTTAACTGCTAAACAATCAAACATAAGGTACCTAAGTTCTTGTAATTTTGTAGCTGGATTGGTTTGAACAACTAATTCTCCGTCAATTAATGTCCCATCCTGCAACGTTTCTAATAGCTCTTCTTTCTTCTTTTGAGGCAGTCTTGGGAAACGAAACCCATTCACTAGGTAATAATTGTTTTCTCTATCTATCATAAAGCAACCTTGCTCTCCTGTAACTGGATTTACAACTATCAACATCAGTATACGCATACCATCTGTCTTTTCACATACATAGTAATCATGTGAAAGAAGCTTCTCTTGAATATCAGAGTGCTGGAATGATACTGGTTGGGAACCAGGGAAAGTCTTAGCAGGCTTGGGAGAGTTTAACAGCTTACATATAATCATCTTTAAATCCTGCGTAACATTTCCAGGTTGCATTATACCTGGAATTTCGGGAGCTACTCTGGATGCCATTGGTGGTTATTAATTTATATATATATATAAATGTCTTTCTCAAGTAAAGGATGTAATCTTAACCTTTCCTTTACCTTAAACTGTGTTGATGCAAAGCTCATTGAACGATTCTTTACATTACTTGAGCTTTTTCACGCTAAATTCATATCTCGCTTTAGTTTCTAATATGAAAATGTCAAGAGTTCAATTAATTTTAGAGTATTTGGTTTGATTAATATTTACATAGAAAGCCTGTTTCATTCACTTAAAAAGTAAGAAAGTGAAGTATTCTATATTGAGATCTGTCACTAGGCACTATTTAAATACCTTTATGAAAATAACCCTATTTATTTAAGAAAATGTCTGAAGATACAACTGATGCCTTACCGCGGAAGAGGTCAGCTACGAAGAATATCAATTATGATGAACGCAAGGCGGATGCTGAGATCAATAAAAGGATCTTACAACATGAGGAGAACTTAGCCAACAACAACATAGGACCAGCTACAAAAAAATCTAGGAGTAGTAGCAGAGAACTGAAAAGTTCCTTCAAATACCAAAAATTTCTTAATGATAAAAAGACTTCATGGAACTTCATTCCTACCTTACCTTCATCATGTAGAAGAAGTAGTAGGTTTTCTAATATATTGTCTCTAGAAGATGCTTTTGTAAATTTAGAATCACAGGTATTATATAATTCTGAAGGAACATTACTCCAAAAGAATGATACTATATACATGATATCTGAACCCCCTGGCGAACCTTATTACATTGGCAGAATAGTGGAGATGGTTATAAAATCAGATTTTGAAAGTAAAATTAAATCGTCATTACATATTACAACCAAGTTTCCTGCAAAATATTTTATGCTAAGAATGAATTGGTATTATAGGCCAAGAGATATCCAGGAGAATCTTAAGTCATTCGATTCTCGTCTTTTATATGCTTCATTACAAGAAGATATATGTCCAATAATATCTTTCAGAGGGAGATGTACTATATTGCACAAGAATGAGCTACTGCGAACTGTATCTGATGTGGAGAACATTACAAAACCTAATTTGTTTTATTTTGAAAAACTTTTTGATCGATATACATCAAGCTATTATGATGTATATAGCACAGATCTATTACTACGCCTCTTGAATAACCGATCTCCATATTTACTTACATTACGATCAAGAATAAAATATATTTTTGTTGAGGAAAACTATCCAATAGAAAATATTATCAAAGAGTACATTTTGCCAAAGAAAAGAAATAATAATGAAACAGAAGATAATCTGACCTATGATTGGAATCGGACATGTCAAAATTGTTATGACTGGTGTCTGAGTTCTGAATCAGTTGCATGTGATGAATGTGGAGTAATGATACATCTGTATTGTATGGAGCCACCTCTCGAAAGAAAGCCTAGCAAAGGAACTGTTTGGGTATGTTATAATTGTATTCAAAAACAGCAAAATAATATTGATGCTTTAAATAAGTCAATTGAAGCAGATGAAATGTTTTTTCAAAAACGAAAAGAAAATATGAGGCTTATCTCTCAGGAAGCTGGAAAAAATCAGACTTCTTACAATAAATCAAACTTTTATTATCAATACTCTGGTATACATCTATTCAATCACTTACAAGATTTATTATTTGAAGACAAATTTATCCCATATCCAATAAAAACTTCTCGATTTGGCCAAAAATATCAATGGTCTGGTGCCAAGCACTCTCATACATTAAACAAGTACAACCCGAACAGTCCTCTTGAAAGGGGATCAGATGAAACTTCAACTTTAAATTGGAAGTGGGATAGTTCAAAGTTATCTGAAGAGCAACTAGATGGATATATGGAGAAATGTAAAATCGAAATTACAAAGAAATTAAATATATCTGCTGAAAGTTGTAATTTGTTAGATTATATAACTTCCTCTCTTATGAAAAATAACTATAAGATCAAGGAGTCAATTGATGAATGTAAGAAGAATATTAATTTGGAAGTTTTAAGAGAGCCCGTGTTTAATTCTAAAGAAGTGGAAGATTTTGAAGCTGGAATAAGAGAGTTCAAGAACGAACTAAGACCCGTCTGGGAAAAAGTGAAAAGTCAGCCAATGTCAATGATAGTACGTTTTTATTACAATTGGAAGAAAACTGCAAGAGGGAAATTAGTTAGAGGGAAGATAGTCCAAAAGGAAAAAACTTTGCATGATAGAAACACTACTAAACCTATGAATACTAAGGGAAAGCAAGGCAGTCCTGACCTTAAAATGAATGAGGCGAAATATCAGCTCATGTATATAGATGACTCTTCGTTTGATACCTCTAAAATCGATGACAGTAAGATTAACTTTCATTGTATGTTTTGTAAAATCGATTATTCATCTATGTGGTATAAAATCACTGGTGGGTCAGACGATGAACAGATTAAAGCTAGAATGCAAGTGGGAGTAAATGAGAAAACTGAAACTGAAAAGAATACAATAAAGAAGGTATTCAAAAATCATAAATTAGGCGCTCTTTGTGTTAGATGTGCTAGGTTATGGCGTAGGTATGCTGTTAGATGGGAATCTCCCTTGAATGTAATAAAGAAATTAAGTGGCTCTACCTTAGGAAATTATCAAAGTTTAATTACTAGTGTTCTTGAAGAAAAGAATTTAAATACTTTCGCATTGGCAACGCTGCAATTGCAACACAAGCAGATTGAGTGGGAGTTGATTCAGGATAGTGAATTAGTACTGAGACAACGATTGGCCTTATATGATGACACATCAGTTATAGAGAAGCTAAAAAAGAATTTAAAGCTATCTGGCAAGCAACTTGTTAAAACAATGAATAAGAACGTCGACAAAGAGTCTCTGAAAAAAGAGAATATGGATTTTTATTTGTTAGAATACATAGAATCTAAGGAAATGTTGCTGAAAAACTTAAGTACTAGTCAACAAGTGACTTTCAAAAATGGGGCTGGTATAACAGGAAGAAAAAATAGTAGTTCCCTTTTAGTTACAACTGATTCTTCACAAAACTCTGAAAATTTAGCTGCAAAGATTAGTATTCTGAATAAGCCGAAATCACTTAAGAAGGGTAGTCAGTCACCTAGCACAGATATGCCTAAAGTTATAGAAATTCCTTTCACCAACTCAGACAAAATATTAGGAGTAACAGATAGAAATTTTGAGACAATTCAAATTGACAGCAAATTTTTGGAAGGTATTGAAGTAGATATTTTAGAAAACTATAAAAAGAGCAAAGAGAATAAAGACTCTGATTTTGAAGAACGGCTATCAGGATATGCAAAGCAATATGAAAATTTAGCGAATGAAAAGACTTGTAAGCATGAGGGTGCGCTATTGTTATTCAATCAACGAGATACGAATAAAGTTTTAGATACTTATCAATTGCAAAGAGTTCATAGTTTCAAAATAAGAGATGAAGAATTAGATATGCTAGGTTCGAAGAGTTTGGAAAATGCAACTAATGGAACAAGTGCTCAAACTATATCTTCTGAAAAAACTAGAGATTTTTGTTGTGTCTGTAAAGGAAAATATATTGGATGTAATGATAATGAAGTTATTTGCAGCAATTGTGGGGTAAATGTGCACGCATCATGCTATGGAATAACATCGTATGATAATAACAAAGAAGACCACCTTCCATTGAATAAATATAAATGGTTATGCGATCCTTGTTCCAACGATCTTAACCCCCTCGTGTCTACAAATTATGAATGTTGCCTTTGTTTTGCAAAAGAAGTTGATTATGGTGGATCTAAGAAAGGAATATTAAGTGCATGCCCTGATGCTTTGAAAGCTACAATTAATGGTAAGTGGTGTCACGTAATATGCTCGTTGTACGATAAAGACACCAAATATGGTGACCCTATTAGGATGCATCCTATATTAAACGCTCCTTCTGCAAATTCTCATCATTTTGAGAGTAACTGTACAATATGCAAAGAAAACAGCCGCACTTTGATAAGATGTGATAATAATTTAAATGTAGTACATGCAACTTGCGCTCAAGATGACCCAGCTTATAAATTAGCTTTTAGAAAATTTATTATTCAATCAAGTGAAGAATATAAGGGACCATGTATTATTGATGAAGAATCAAAAGAAAAAATAATCCTAAATCCGGTTATCATCTATCAGAATAGTTTTATGGACCAGTCCAATTATGAGAGTTATTTTCCACTTGATGGAACAATGTTCGGGCATTCATTCATCGAGTTATACTCAAGATGCTTCAAGTCAAGTTTTTCACAAAATAACATTCTTATTAGGTACTTAGAACAACAGAAAATTAGCAGTAAATCCACAACTTATGACAAACTTGCCGGTCAAGATGAAATTAATTCCAGGAATAGAGTAGACAAGCAGTTAATATTAGGAAATCCAAAATCCTGTATGAGATGTGAGAGCTCTATGAAGCTATTATGGTATAGTGATCAGATATGCCATTCCTGTCATATAATTGAAGGTAGCACGAATAGCAATTATCAAGCCAATCAGCGAAAACAAACTTTTGATTTTAATGAAGCCCACCGTGATGATAATCAAATACCTACTATTGAAAAGGAAAAGTTACTTGAAGGGTTAAATCGGACCTTTTACTCAAACTGATAAAGTTCTCAGTACTATGACTATAGTGCAGTACTCAAAACTAATCTCATGATTATATTAGATTATATTATACGAAGGGTTAGTATGCATGTTTATAATGTTATAATGATGATATGATATATTTATATATTTACAAATACGTTAAATACTTTCCCCAACAGAAAAGAATGCATTCGTTATTAACCGCTAATGGGTCTGTTAGCTAGTTGAGAAGTGAGATTCATAATATCTTCCATTTTCTTCTCAGTACTTTCAAATGTTATTTTTGAAGGAACTTTTTTACTAGCTGTCAGTTTCCGTAGTTCAGAGCCCCACTGCTTAATAGCTTGTCTATTTTTCCATGTAATGACATCTTCCATTGCTTTAAATTGTCTATGGTTTACCAAATCCGTTAGAATCTGTTCTTGAGCAGATATTTTATTATCACGAGAAATTATTGTACGTTTCTTTTCAGCTCTTGCTGATATTCTTGCACCAGGTGTGTGAGAGTTTAATAAAGTTTCCTTTTGTCGAAGTAGATCGTCTCTCTGTTTTTCTAATTCTTCAATCGAATTTAGTATTTTCCGAGTTTTGGAAGTATCATCAAGCTTCATTATTTCATCGGCAATGGATTCTAATTTTGAATCAATTCTTTCAATTACTAGCTCATCGTCATCTTCAGAATTAGCATTTGAAGAAATTTCTGTATCAGTACTGTTCTTTTCTATAGTTTTTCCTTCTATATGCACCAAAAGCTCTGATTCAGTAAACATGTTCTCCTGGAATTGATCTAATAGTTTATTTTCATGAATATCTAGTGCTTCATTCTCTAGAAATAACTTTCTAGCGTTGAATGATTGTTCTATTTCATCAATGATCGGCTTCATTTGTCTCAATAAATCATGCTCTTTTCTTCCCCAATTATCAAACCATTCAAAAATAGCTTTCATCTTTGAGAAGTCATCTATACAGCACCATGTGTTAGAGTTAAGTAGTAAACATTCTGGAGTTTCGTCCAATATTTTCTTTTGAATAGGAGATAGTTCAATTAAGGGATTTGGTTTACCAGTCTTATCAAGTAGCTCGGTTTCCGTTTGACTTTCAGGATCTAAATATACCATCACTCCTTCCTCATTTTTCAGGATATGGAATACTTCTTGTGTAGCTAACCTGTTTCCCTTTTCACGCGATATTGTATTCCACTTGTCATATTCATCTGCCTCTATCTTCAGAAAATGTTGAGCAGCCTCCCGAGTTGGTCCATTAACCCATAATCTCCCCGAGTGATATTTTTGTGAGGTAGGCTCATTATCTAAATCAGCTTTCTGACGATCTACACCATTTAGTTCCAGCCAGAAATACTTATTTCCGTATCTATCCAAACCAAGTCTTTTTAATCTTTGTAAATTCAACTCCATCAGTTTCTTATCAAGAATGTTTTTATCATTTTTCAAGCATTCGGTCTTTTCTACTTGAGTTTTGTATTGTTCAGGATTCAAAGCTTCTGATATATTAGCAAGGATCGTGTATTCATTTTTCAGTTCCTTAGAAATTTTGAATCTTTCAGAACGAATGTTTGATGATAAATCCATTGATTCCTCGATTGCTTGTTTTATCTCAATCGAAAAATGAGAAGCTATATTGACTAAAATCCAAAGAGCTGTTACCTTTTCAGCATAGGATAAATTCCGGCAAAAATTTCTCCAGAGTTGCTTAGGTAATTGGTGAGGAGAAATGTCCTTTGGAATTACTTTCCTCTTGAACATCATAATATATTCTTTATACTTGGCTAAAACTGTGCAATCTTCAAAAACTCCCAAAAGTATTATTAGCCAATACCCGTTATTGAATTGTCTTTTTGATAATCTTTCCATCCAATTTAAACTTCTATAATTTAAACATTTATTTAGTAATGTGTCAATTTCATCGTCACTACCTTCGATTTCAGAGGAGTTTCCACTAAAGTTCTTGAGTTTCAAGTCATTCTTATCATCTTCTATATCCGATCCTTCGATACTATCTTCATAGTGCCAATCATCTGGGATTGATATTGCCCATTCCCCTTCAGAATTCATAAACAATGATAACAAAGCAACAAAAGATTCAATTAGCAGTCCTGCCCCATTATTATTTATGTTATCAATCATTTCATCCGTTGCGGGTTCATTATTATGTATTTGATAGGAGATGTAACTATTCTTTTTATTCTTGTTCTTGATGATTTCGTGTATTTTGTTGTTCCGTGTCGAATTATTATGTAGTGTAGCATTTTCAATGGTCTTGTCTGGATTTTGTAATGTTATATGTACAGTTTCTCCGGTAAGTTCAAACGGATCAGTGCATTTTAATGAACATATCAATTGGTCGAAACTAAAAGGGGATAGAAATAATCTTTCATTGAAAGTCATTAAGAATTGAAATACTTGTAGTAATCTGCTGAAATTGTCAATAATGCGAGACCCTTCTGAAAATGTTTGTAATAAGTCTAAGTTGCTATTGTATAAATAGCTATGGTTTAAAAACACGCTAGGTGGGCCTTGGTACAATAACGTTAGATCGTCCATAATACTCGTTATTGGAGCAGTAGAAGGTTCTTGATTCGCATCTTGTGGGTTTGTTTCAATTTTCATTTCTTCTTTTTCAGATGTGTCTGTCACAGAGTTCTGGTTCCTGTTATCATTAAAGTGTTCGGGAAGTTCTGATTCAATTTCCTCTTTAACTTGTTCAATTGAATCTTCTGAGTTATTTTTTTTAGGTTTAGACTTGTGCTTCTTTTGTTTTTTTCTGGTGGCCTCTTCCTCACTTACTGCTAAGTCGTTATATTCCGGTATCTCATTACGTTTTCTCGAATTTTTCTCTATATCTTTCTTGATTTCACTTTCATCATCATCTTTATATTTCAATAGTTCAGTGGGCCATTCCATTGTTAAACCGTACATATCTAGATACTCTGGTTTAACACACCATGGTGCACCCATCTTAGTAGAAGCTCTTTGCAATGTGATTTTAAAAAAACATTTAATGAGATATTTTGTAAATGTTGACCTATCCCTATATATTTGTGATTGGTCCGCTATAAATGATTTATTGATAGTTCCACCAAATGTTGTAGTGTCATTCTCAATCAGCATATATTTCGAATGACCAGGAACTAAGACCTCATGAGTATTTGGGTCAATTGTTGGATTGAATTGTACTTTTTCCTTTATAACATACGGTTTCTGTAGCTGATGATTGATTTTTGAGTTGTCTCCCGAATTAGGGTTACTAGAATCTATTACACCGGGTTGTGGAGTTGATTGTTGGGTAGATGTATTTGAATTTAAAGGTGATCCAGTTTCGTTACCTGTAGAATCCTTAGCTTTCCGAAGATATACTATTTCACCAGGAAAGAAATCACTTTTGAAAGTAGTGTAAACTTTTTCTACAAGTGCATCTAGTCTTTTGATGGTATTAAAATGTAAAAATCTAGCAACTGGCTCTCTTAATTTGATAGGAAATTTTTCTTCAACATACTTGAACTGAGTTTCTTCACTTTCCAAAGCTTGGAAAAATGTTAAACAAGAGGTTCCCGTGATTTCACAAGTAAAATGATGTTTTGTGTAGAAATCTATTCTATCCAGGTAATCTTCATATGTTTGAAACCATTCACCAGTCTCATCGATATGCCAAACAGATACATTTAAATCCAGTGGAAGAGGTTTTGGATTAGGCAAAATAATTGCTTTCCTCTTATATAAAACCATATATCAAAGTTAACAATAAA
Source organism: Kazachstania viticola (assembly GCA_030571575.1). NCBI lineage: Eukaryota > Fungi > Ascomycota > Saccharomycetes > Saccharomycetales > Saccharomycetaceae > Kazachstania > Kazachstania viticola. Next base: position 83,448 of record JAJLXZ010000152.1, read on the forward strand.
GCTGTATATATTCTAGTTTTAAATTATAATAGTAATATATGGAAAAAAAAAGGTAACTTAATTCCGATCTATTAAATATATTTGTACTGTATTCTTTATAAGTAATAAGAAATAGTAGTTTTGAGATCTGTAGTACACATTTAGTGTTTTTATACTAAAAAATGATACAATCAATATAATATTTTAAATTGAAAACTTTTTTTTTCTTTTGCAATTAATTTGATATCAAATTTTGTTTATTATTCTAATTTTGTAAGACAAAAAAAATATGCAAAGACCGAGAATGTGATCGTATTTGGTAATTGATGTGACAAAATTCAATTAAAATGTCATAATTCATTAAAGTAATCATCTGGTAAGGTCATTAAATAACTATATCATTATTATATAAGGTGGGTATTAGAAATGAGTACTGAGGAAGAGAGATCACTGCAATATATTTCCAAATTCTTTCAAAACGTCAAGTGAACTAATTATCTTTTTATTTGTGATTAATAATCGTTGATCTTTCAAACAATGTAACAATGCTATCTCTAGTTTACTTAGTAGTCTTTTAGATATACCGCATACTTTACTAAAATATTCATGAGAATGTAGTTGATCTTCTAATAGCTTTGTGCTTAACCTTATAAGGGCAATTGTAAGTCTAAAAATCTCAGTTTCTCTTAAATGGAATAAAAATTTAATTCTATTATCGTCAGTTCTCGTTATTAGTGCTGATTCTAGTAAGTAGATTGCAGTTAAGTACACTAATGGACTATATTGGCATTTACTTTGAATTCTCTTCAGGAAATTATTGTATGATAAACTTGGTGCAGTCTTCATTGTAAATTGTTCAAAATATTCTAAGTTACTATTTTCATAATCAACATATTCCAATTTATCTTCCTCATTTAATCTTGAAATTGAATGTACTGTATCTTCAAAATATTCGAGTGACTTCTCTACAGAAATTTGTTCAATCTTGTCTTTCCAGATAGTATCATTTTCTTCCAAGTTAGGTAAATTATCGTAAGATTCATTGCATTTCGGTATTATAATTAATTTTGAGTTCCTTTTTAAGATCTCTTCCAATCCTAATATATCATTATTTTGATTATACTCATATTGTAACGGAGATGGTAAGTGTTCCTGTGATGGATTATCGATTAATTTCATAAGATGGAATCTATCAGAAAAATCTTCGAATTCACTGTCATCAGCATCTTGATTAGCACTTAATAAAAAATTAGATGATGAACCATTAAAGGAGAAAGATACATTTGGTGTTGATGCTTCACTCATTAAATGATACAATGTCTTGTCATTTAAATTATTTATATTTTCTATATTCTCTTCAAGAGATTCATTAATCTCACTTGCGGAACGAATTAAGTCCTCAACATTTGGTTTCTTCTTATTATTCATGGATAGATTAGTTGATGAATTCAATCTACTTAAACTACGTAGACTTGGATTTCCAAACTTCAAATCTTCATTTTTACTTAGTTCACCTTTATATTTCTTATCCAAAGTATTCAAAGTCACAGAAGAAGCCCCCACAACAGAATCCCAATCATCTGGCAGTTCAGTAAAATTGGACATGACATTAGACTTGAGAGGTAACGATAAGATATCATCATATCTATCATCAATATGATCAGCCGTACCATCGTTATAATCTTCTTCTTCTTCTTCACCGTCACCATAAACATTAAAAGTCACCTTACTGGGAGTGCCCATACCCATAGTGACAATCTCTAACGAGTTATCGTCAATCAAACTCGAGTCGTCGATCATAGTACTCGGACTTATAGAAGTGTCGGTCCAATATATTCTTGTTATCACTAACTTGAAGCACACACTAGAACAAAACAGAAATAAACAAAAAGACACACTCTTATTCAACTACGATGTACCTGATCCTCACTGCCCTTCCACTTCCAACCTCCAGCTTAGTTACTGTGCTCTGCACTTCTCACAGCTTCGAAGAATTGAAGATTCGCACTATAGAAGAAGCCGGGCAAGAATCTGAGAAAGTGAAAAATTATTTTTGAATAATACTGGAAGGCACAGCTCGAGAAGTCTCGAGAAGTTGAAATATTATTGAGAGTGACAAGATGCTCAAGTAGTGGATGTTATCCATTGAGATCGTTAGATTTAGCAAGCACGTTTCAGAGTTGTTTGCATAGGATAGCTGAATCATGTCTGTATTGATAGATTTTAACAGGGTTCGTCTTGGCAAATGTCTTGGCAACTATAAGCTGATTGGAAGGTTCTATTCATCTTCTAACCACAGTTGGCTTAGTAGACAAAAGAATGATCATTTCACTCGAGAGGCAAAATTACAGAATTTGAGATCAAGAGCAGCTTTCAAACTAATGGATATCGATGATAAATATAAGTTATTTGATAATTCAAAGAAACTGAATATATTAGATCTAGGTTTTGCTCCTGGTTCTTGGTCTACTGTGGCAAGAAAACGTTCTCATAAGGATTCTTTGATCTTAGGTGTAGATATCTTACCTTGTAATCCACCAAAAGGTGTAAGTGCAATTCAGGCAAATATTCTCTCTAAGAAGACACATCAATTAATTAGAAAGTATTTTGCAACAAATCTAGAATTCAATATAAATATAAAGGGGAACGATATTAATTCGCCTTCACTTGATGGAAACGACAAGATTAATCAATTACCAATTGATGTGATCATCAGTGATATGTATGTACCATGGCCACGAAATTATGAATATTATTCAACGAACAATCTTACTAATCTTCCTTATACTAGGTTAATGAACACTTCAGGTATAGCGATAAGAGATCATTATAGATCTGTCGATCTATGTGATGCTGCATTAGTCACGGCAATTGACTTGCTAAAACCTATGGGCTCCTTTGTATGTAAGATATACACTGGTATAGAGGACACATTATTTGAAGAAAGAACCAGAAAAATATTTAATAAAGTCTTTCGATTTAAACCAGTTGCTTCGAGACATGAATCTAAAGAAATTTACATTGTGGGATTAGGGAAAAAGACTAACATAAATAAATTAGATGTGTTCAGCTAACATTCATTTTATTTCATTCAAGATAATATTCATCAAATACGTATAAAAAAAAATACCCACTACTTCATGCCCTTTCATATAAAGTTTATATTATTGTTTAATAAAAAGTTTACTTATGTAATATATATGTATACGGTTATTTAATTTTAAGTTTTCTTATTTTTAGTATATTTCTTTAAATTTCATTTACATTTTGTAATAAACTGACTGTGGTGACATAATTGTACAGACAAATTCACGCAGTTGTAGTTTCTTCACCCTTTTCTAATATGTCCGTCTTATCTTCAACCTCTACACTTTCTTCTATGTCAACGGGTTCAGTATCGTCAGTTTTTTTAACCTCCACCGTTTCATTTTCTGTACTATCAATATCAATTAATGGTTTCTCTTCAATTACTGGTTGTGCAAATCCTTCATCTTTACCAGGTATACAAATTCTATCAGCAATTTTCGTCTTACCATTAAGAACTAATTGATCTTTCCATTTTGATATAACGTCTTCAATATTACTATTATCATACGTTAATGATAAACAAGCAGCTTCAGCTAATCTACCAGAATTAACTAATACACTCTTACAGCCTTCTATATCACCAGCAGTCCAATAAGAATTGAATGCCAAATTAAATTTACCTGCAAGTATAGCATCCTTACCGACGCTTATTAACCCAGCCTTGTCATTAAAAGATGAATATAATAAGAACAATGAATCTATATCATGTGCTTTTTTATATGCTTCAATAGCCATCTTGAAATTGAATTTTGCTAATGCTGCATCTCCTAAGTTTCTCCATCTCAACTCATTTTCATCATTATCTAAAAAGTCATGTGCTAGTGATAATTTGCCTAACTTCAAAGCTAGATCAAATTTATGTTCTGGATCTGGAGAGACATTTAATGCTTCTTCATAATAGCCTTGTACATCTAAAAATCTTGCAATTATTGTCAAAGATTCCTTTCCTTCAACTTTAGGTAAAATCTCTTCCATAGCGGTTTCTAATTCTTCTCTTAAAGTTAAAGTTTGGAATTCTAAAACTTCTATTGATATCTTATGGGAGTATACATGGCATTCTCTGTCGATTAAATATACTTTACTATCACGTTCAAGGTAATTTAACATATAAACTTCCTTTGTAAAATGAGCTAAATTGTAACTTTTACCACCCACAAGATAGTTTAGTCTATTTAATGTATTGGTATAGATGAAAACATCACCAACCCATTTACCAGAAGTCATTGGTTCCTTAAACTCATATAACACATCAAAAGCAGCCTCTATACCATCTTCTGTCGTCTTAACGTTTTCACCTTGTTTGGATAATTCATACAAACTGTCATCATATGATAACTGATACGCAGCTGCTTCGTTTTGGCTATTTTCATTGGCATTGATCAACATTACTAAATCACCACTATCAGACCATTCAACATCACGAACTGAAAGATCAATTCTTTTAATTAGATTACCAGTTTCCCAGTCAACGAAATGAATGTAATCATTTGCTTTTATACCCAGTAAATGACCCGAAAATAATTGCTCCACTTTACCTGAGGATATTGAAAAATCAAACACTTTTTTGTTATTCTTATGAATTTCAATTCTACCAGTACGTGGTTCAATGATAGCATAAGTATTAGAGTCTGGACCCCAAACAAAATCTTCACACTTACCAAAAGCCTTATTTCTCCAAGCTAAAGCGGTATATATAACGTACTCACCGTCACCTACTACTGCGACAAATCTCCCATTTGGAGAGTGTTTTACTGATTGTGGGAAAACATCAACTGTACCTAATTCCTTAGACTGTAATAACAACGGTTCACCATCCTCGGATTGTTCATTACCTTTGATAACGGCAGTAAAAAAGTCTGATGCAGAAGCATTCTTCCCACCAGCCCATATTAGTTTACCGACAGGATCAAGGGAGTATATAGGACTATCGTTACCTAAAGAGAGAATGCTGAAACCGCTATCAAAACCAGATGCGATATAGTTCTTCTTTCCTGATGGATGAGTAGCAATACACCAACTTCTTTCTAAACCTAAGTTTAATGTGTTTTCTACTTTATATGTAGTGGTATTCCAAATCTTAACACTACCATCTTCAGAGCCTGAAATGATAATAGGTAGCGTTGGATGGAAAACAGCAAAGGAAACATTTGACATATGTCCCTGTAGGGATGCAACACATGATTTAGTTTGATAATCCCATATCTTAATAGTTAGATCATCGGATGCAGTAATTAAATATGGTTTATCTGGAAGTGGATAATAATCAACATAATTCACACCCTTTTCTTGTTCAGTAGACAAAGTAAAATTCGGTGTTGATTGTCCTAATGACCAAACCTTAACAGTACGGTCAAGACAACCAGAGGCAAATGTATTTGGATCTTTGGGATTAAATGTTACACTCATAACAAAATGTTCGTGGCCTTCAAAGACTTGTTCCATCATCCAATTCTTTTCCCAATTCCATAATTTAATAGTCAAATCATCACTACCGGATAAAACATATGGTTTGGTAGGGTGTACAGCAATGGAACGAATATAATCAGGATGAGCTTCGAAATCAGCTACTTTCTCCCCAGTATTGTAATTGTATACCCTAATTCTAAAATCATCACATCCGACTACAATCCAATTCTTACGTGCAATAAATTTACCAGCTCTTACTGGAGTTTCAGTTACTTGAATTGATTTAACCTCTGTCTTAGTTTCATAATTCCAAATTTCAATCTTCCCGGAATATAGTGTAGTTAGAACCCAAGGTTCAGTAGGGTGAAAATCAATACCCTTGACTCTATCGGATCTATTACTAAAAGTTTTCTATAAAAATGGTCATGAGTGTTAGTAATAAAAAGAAGGAATCAGGCTTGTTTATTCATTAATAACTGATGTGACATCAAACTTATAAGAAAAAACATCATGAGAATGACAAAGAACATACTTCGATATCAATTTTCATAGTTCTAATATCTTAGTCTATTTCAATTGAATACTTTATATAACTAAACCTTGTATTAACCAAATTGATACAAAATTCAAAGCTTCCAAGACTCCTACAGATCAGAGATAAAACTTGTCCTTTACTATTAAAATCTCTGTTTTTTTCCAATTCGCTTGCAAATTTCGTTGATTATTTTAATTTACCCGGCATATCGTTTTAAACGCTGAAGAAAATTAAATATGTCACAAATTAAAGTGTCAGTAATTAATTATTTAATTAATTAAATAATAAATAAATTAGTTGATATATTTAATCATGTTGTATATTTCTCTTTGGCTTAATGTAATGGTTGAAGAATTGTTGTACAAAATATACCATTTTGTTTTAGGCTTACAATAATGTTTGCAGTACCATTTTGTTATCAGTCTTTGATAGTTTTCTTGTTAGCAATACAGGCTTGCTTTTGTGCCCCTCTAGACTGGAGGAAAAATGCTGAGAAGACAGATAAGTTGTGTAGCCACAATGATTTAGAAGAGTATGGAAATGCTAATTTACCCTTATATTCTGGGTTTAAATTTTACAAAATGATAAGATTTCAAAGCTTCCCATTCTTATTTGGTGAATACATGAATGTGATTTATTGTTCAAAAGGAAAAATCATATCGGGACAACGTGTAGAATTGACAAATAATGATATCGATTGGAATATACCTTATACGTTTGAAATTGATAAGCAGCCACATTATTTTAAGATTGCAAGAAGAAGAAAGTATCATAACCGAGAAACATCTATTTTCGTTCCTGGTTCTTGGGTAGGTGGAATCTTCCGCTGTGAGGATAGAAATTGTGAGAGATCAGGATCAAATCCATTATTACCATTACTTGCAGATGATTATAATGACCATGTAATCAATTTTACCCATGGAAAAAGATTTAGACAGGTAATTATTGATAAGTACATACCCTTATTGAATACACCAAATGAAAGTGCACATTTGCTTAAAGAAGGAATTTCAAAAGGAAGTCTGGGATCAATACACAAAGGAAATAAGAAATACTCAAAGAAATGGACACCCTTATGGAGTAAGCAAATTATGGAAGTATTAAATTCAAATAAAAGCACAAATGTTTGGTCTGACGATATCGATATTTATGAAGAATACATCACAAATAAAGACGGAAAATATGATAACAAAAATATCGTTAATACAGTAATCGATCGAATTTCTAAAATACTGAATATACCACATAATAAACTAAAAAAAACTTTATCTTCGATTACAAATCTTGAAGAAAATAGCTCTAAAGAATTGCTTAATGTGTCCATTCCAGAAGAAAGAAGTAGTGTAATTATCAATCTCGGGGATGAAAAGGTCCAAAATTTAAATATCAGTATAGATAAATAATTTTCAAAATAATGTTTCTAGTATTTGTTGTTTATCAAGAATAATGATAAAAATGAAAATGAAAAAGTATAGTGAAAAGAAGGACGGTAATAAGAATAAATGCATTATGTTCAAGTGAGAGAAACTTTATCCTTTCAATAACTATAAAGAGACAAAGAAGAAAAGAAACAAAGAAAAAAACTTGACTTTAAAATATAAGATGGAATAATATATATAGAGTGTGTGTGACAACTCCAGATTACTAACTATGGAGATCTCGGTCTTGGAGTGTAGTGATCGAAATGGAAAGAATTTTCAGAACCTGCTGATACATCGTTATTTTCTCTTTCTGATCTGTTATCACTTTTACCAGCGGCAAATTCTGATATAGAGTTTTTATAATTTGATAGAGATACAGAATATGCTACTGAATCTCTATTATGATTATAGTTACTATCGTTGTTATTCATATTGTCATAGCTTTCATGATCACCTGATAATGAATCTAATGAAGATAGTCTTTCAAATGGAGATTCTACCTTTGGTGATAAACTTTTATTATTATTGTTTGTATAATCATTAGAGATATCATGTAAGTTTTCATCTTTTTCACTTGTAAATGGATTAGTATTATCACTGGTTGAATTTGAATGATTTGAACTATGGTTATTGGGTGTGTAATGATCGGTTTCATTTGAGTCATCCATTAAAACTTCATCTTCCCAATTTGCATTATGATCTTTTGCAACAGCACCTAATTCGACTAATTCTTTAGTGAAAGGATTTTCAATTTCTTCATCTTCATCGTAATTATCATTTGAACTTGAACCAATATAAGTCGAATCGAATTTTGAACGCCTTTGGAATGAATGTCTATCATCCTTGGCAGGTTTGAATCTTAAATCAGGGTTCTTGGATGATAAAGTCATTATGATAAATGCTAAGATCATCATTAATAGGATAAATGAGAAAGCAGCATTCATAATAAAGAAAATCCATCCCATGATAGCAGATACTGAATAATGTTGGTGGAATAGATCAGAAAAGAAGAGGAATAGGAATGAGTTGACTACAGTCACGGTGCTAATTAGGATATTAATAATATTTGTTGCTTTATCAAGGTATGGTTTATAGTAGATAATTGCCACAAAATAAAATAAATCCAAAATGAATAATGCTAATGCTTGAGCTTTACCAGAAGCTTGAGCAAATCCAATAAACAATGATTTAACAAACGCATATGTTAGTAATACTATATTCCACCAGTAGAAATTAGCATTGAACATTGTATAAAAGAACCCATATTTGTTAAGGACGGAAGAATCACCATATAGTAAGGCAGCAGGGTTATTATATAATTTGACAGATTCATTAGCAAAATAACAAGTTCTGTAAGCAGCCCATAGCATTAAACCACATGATAATACCACGAATAGACATGCGATGACAATAACAGCAGCTGAGTCTCTTTCGGTAAATTCCCAAAAACTTAAAATAGTTAATTGTGTAAAACCAATATATATATATCTTAATAGGGCACCCTTTAAGATAATTCTCCAATTATTTCTAAATTCTAAGAATAATGTTCTTTTCTTAAGCCAGCCTAATCTGATTAATAATTCAAAAGTATATTTGGCCACCATAATAACACCAGCTAGTAGATAACCACATAATACGAAAAATGTAAAACCAGTACAAACGACAGAGGTATTTTCGATATGCATAGAATATGCCATTCTCTTGATACCTCTAAAGATTAAAGTATTTGAGTTACCATAAAGGACATCCTGAGCTCTTTTCCATAAGCTTGGAATTGAAAATGATCTTTGAGTCAATACAGACATAGTGGTAGATGTTAAATACAATGAGGGATCACCACCAGTTGATTGAACATACCATCTAAATATCTTTTGCATAAAACCTACTCTAATTAAACCCATTGACCAAACTAAGTTTTCAGACCAAGCAGCAGCAATAGGAGGTACTCTATGAACATGTTCCATCGCGACGACGACCACAGATTGGAAATATAAGAATAACGAAACCGTATTGGCAGCAATGTGAGAAGCAGCAATAGAGTTCCCGAAGACACTAAGAGATGCCGATAATAAGAGACCGATACCAGCAATAACGGCAGTGGTCCATTTAACACCTGTTTGAGTAACAGTCTTACCATTTGAAAAGAAAACTTGAATACAAGCTAAATATTCAGTAGTGTTTGATGAATATATGTTGACTTTAGCGTAGGCATCTATATCTGGGACAGTATAAGCGATACCAGGAATTTCATCTACTAAATCCTTAGAGATATACTCTATAGAATCAACCTGGATGTCACCTGGATGGACCGGACAAAACTGTTTCCAGTTAATACCACAAAGATCCACTTCTTTAGTAATAATTTTAAAACCATAAGCGTAGACATCTATAGAGGCATAAATATAAGAATTGATTTGAGTGGTTAAATCCAGAGTATAATGCAACGATCTATCATCAGGGTCAAAAACCACATCAAAACTATTCGACGAAAGTTGTGAGTTCTCCATACAGGTCACTAAAGAGGTCGCCACCAAATTCCTCTTAGCAGTGACAGTAGAAATTAGGGTGAAAAACATTAAACACCATAGATGTATTATCCTGTATGTAACCATGGTTCTGTGGAAATATATGAAAAATTCTAAAGGCTAGTGTATCAACAAACTATTCAGCTAAATTTAAAACAAAAGCAATAGTAATCACTTGGGAGCCTTATATACTCGAGGCTAATTGATAAATGTGAAATTACCACTTTTTAACGATGAATAAGGCAATAAAAGTAGTTCGAACGAGAACAAAAGTTTGCAGCAGTTTATAAAATATCGATACCTGCTCTATCGACTCTGAATATGTATATAAGAGACACTCTCGCTTGCCATGTGATCCTCACCTGTGTGTTACTTGCTTCTCTTCACCTCGTCGATCATTGTGAAGAACCTTTGCTCCCTGTAAGTCCCGCGCGTTTTTTCAGGCGGGTAACAAAAGGGCCCGATTTTTGTTCAGAAGCGATGAAGCATTGAAGAAGAGCCACATCAACAACACAAGTGGATTGGGTAGAGACATTGGTTTGAAAGCCTGTGTGTGCCACTGTATGAAAGCTCTTAGCAACGTCCTGATGGATCCAGCAGTTATTTCTCCGCAGGCTAGCCTAGGTCTACACCTCTCGCTGCCTCCTACTAGCATAAAGCATCAGGCACAGCAACAGCAGCCGTTGTCGCTTCATAGCAACGAGAACGGTGCTAAGGATGATATGAAGTTATCTAACTCTGCAGGCAATACCGATGGTTTGCCCGTTGTCTCTAGTGTTTCACCTGTAACGACAACTGCGGCTGTATCGGGTTCATCCAGTCATTTACTGTCACATTCCCATTCGTTGCCATCGTTACATCACGACTCTATGTCCAACGTCAATCCTCATAACAATTCCAGTATCTCTGTTACTGTTGCTGGTAATGTGCTTTCAGCAAATAATAATAATAATAACAATAGTGTCCCCAATTTGTTGGACACAACGAGCATAGTACCATTGAGCTTAAACGATAAAGATACAGATATTCATGGGCATACTCATTCTAATACCATGCAAGTATCAGACACAGCTGGTTCCTCTCATAACTCTCCTCTCACAATTAATATGAAACATAGTCATGATTCTCATGAAGACCATAATAATGCTAATAGCAATCCTAATAATGTCAATATACCGAACAGAATACCTTCAAATAATAATGCTAGTGCCAGCGAACAACTTAACATGACGTCTTCAATTACTTCGAGTACTGATCAACTAAGACTTTTTCAAAGAATGGATGAGATATCTGCTAGGTTAATTACATTGGAGGAGCAATTTGAAAATCTCAACAAGACAATGAATGAACAAAATCGTTCTTTACTGATATTTCAATCGGATATACCGAATATGATACAAAATTCTATAACAAAATCCTTTGCCTCTCAATCTTTCAAAACACAGATTTCTGATGCATTGAAAGAGTTTTCAAATGATATCAAGAATACACAAAATATTTCATCTCAAAATACAGATGAGAACATTATAGAAAATAATAATCTTGTTGTAGAATTATTGAATTCGATTTCAAAGATAAGTTCACATTATTTAGATAAAAGAAACGGTAATACGACCAATATTACAAATAGAAAACACCAACATCGTTCCAATCAACAAGCACAATCACAGAATTTTATCCAACCATATTATTCAAATGTCTCTCCAGATATTCCTATCATTAGTAGTATGCCACCATTAAATCCACAAAAAAGTGCAACTCCAATAACTACACAATTCAATTCCTCAGATTCACATCTTGGAATAATGCATAATTTAAATCCTACTTCAAGTAGTAGATATAATTCTAATAATCAAAATCACACATTCAATAATAGTACCCTCTTCAATAATGGTACCACGTTTACACTAAATCCCAATGGATTAAAAAGAAAAAAACGAAATCAAAAAACTATCACAAATCACCACCACCACCACCACAGCAACAACAACAACAATAATAATAATAATAATAATAATAATAGTAATAATAATAATAGTTCAACTGCTAATAACAACTCAAATGTAAATCCCACGTTTATACCGATGTCTCTTATGCAAGATACAGAATTTCCTGCACTGTCGAATAATGGTACATCAAATACAAATACAACAGGTATAACTCCACATAATACAAATATAAATAATAATTTAAATGCTAATAATACTCTTCGACCATCTTTGAGTACCAATGTTCCTGCAGTGTTATCAAATAATGATACAACTTCAAATAATGCAGCAAATGGTACAACTGCTCTAAATACAGATAATTCTGTAAATAATAACACAATAAGTAGGGAACATAAGGATATAATTGATGAAGAAGGATATCAAGAAGATGATGATGAAGAACAAGACGATGATTTACAATTGGATGCAAATTTGGAAGATGATGATGAAGAAGATGATGATGACGTAGAAGAATATGAAGAGGAAGATGATGATGGCAATACACAATCGAACAGTATTATACCTAACCGTACAGAGGGTCATAGAACTAGAGTCATAAAGAAGAAACCGAATCTGAAGAGAAAACTAACTACAGATATTATAAATCAAACCAACAGTAGCAATCTGAAAAATGACAAAGATGGATCTACTAGCAAAGATAACGCCACGAATGTCGATCCCACGGGTAATAAAGAAAATATAACTAGTAATATGAATGAGAAGGGCAAGAGCTCGGATAGTAATAAGTATAATAACGATCTTAACTATACACTGTTGAAAGCTCCAAACAATGTGCGTACCATCTGGGATGAGTATGTTTATGGAATCAAAGGCAACCCGTCTATTCGTGGGTTAGAGGAGAAGTACGGTAACAAATGGAGAATAACGAAAAACAGGAAGACGTTTTCAAGAAGGAAAAGACTCTATAAATACATTCTGAATGGGATTGATAAAGGAAAGACTGCAGAAGAAATGATTAGACTACTGGAAGAGATGCGTCTATACAAGGACGAGAACGGCGAAGTTAAGAGAAGAACCATCGGATGGCTACAGCAGAGCCTGACAGGCCAATAGAGACAGCCACTTGTGCTTCCATGTTGTGTAGAACCTAAATAAGATAATTAGAGTTTCGACAATCTCGACATTTTTTAAAATTTTGACAGTCTTCGAGAAGTTTTTCGGTCCGTTGCCTGCCAAGAAATTATTGTTACAGTAATCGTGTCACCACTTGAAAATTAGGAGATTTTTCAGATATTGGAGAGTTGAAAAATATATAAATCAGGGTTAAACGACATGGTATAATTATTATTCTGTTAAACTTGTTTCTTTGGTAAGTTTTTTTATTAATTTCTTATTATATTTATTGAAAATATACTGTTTAACAAGTTAATTGGGTATATAGTAGACAACACAATGGGTTTCTTTGATAAAGTTAAGCAATTTGCTAATGATAACAACAACAACGGTGATAACAACAACCGTGATGGTGACAATAATAACAACAATGATTATGTCTCCAAGGCTGAGGGTTTTATTGGTGAAGATAGAATGAATCAATTTAAGGATAAGATTGGTGAAGATAATTTTAATAATCTTGAATCTAAAGTTCGTTCTCAATTTGCTAGTACTTCTTTGAATGATAACAGTAATAATAACGACTCATACGGTTCTAACAATAACGATTCTTATGGTTCCAACAATAATGATTCTTATGGTTCCAACAATAATGATTCTTATGGTTCCAACAATAACGACTCATACGGTTCTAACAATAACGATTCTTATGGTTCCAACAATAATGATTCTTATGGTTCCAACAATAACGACTCATACGGTTCTAACAATAACGACTCATACGGTTCTAACAATAACGATTCATACGGTTCTAAGAACAAGTCTTCTTATGATAATGACAACGACGACTCTTACGGCTCCAAGTCTAAGTCTTCTTACGGAGATGACAATGATGATTCCTATGGTTCCAAGTCTAAGTCTTCTTACGGCAATGACGACGACTCTTACGGCTCCAAGTCTAAGTCTTCTTACGGAAATGACAATGGTGATTCCTATGGTTCCAAGTCTAAGTCTTCTTACGGCAATGACGACGACTCTTACGGATCTAAGTCTAAGTCTTCTTACGGAAATGACAATGATGATTCCTATGGTTCCAAGTCTAAGTCATCCTACGGCAATGACGACGACTCTTACGGATCTAAGAGCAAGTCTTCTTACAGCAACGATGACGACTCTTACGGTTCTAAGTCTAAGTCTTCTTACGGCAACGATGACGACTCTTACGGTTCTAAGTCTAAGTCTTCTTACGGAAATGACAATGATGATTCCTATGGTTCCAAGTCTAAGTCTTCTTATGGTAATGATGATGACGACTCATACGGTTCTAAGAGCAAGTCCAAGTCATCCTATGGCAATGACGACGACTCTTACGGTTCTAAGTCTAAGTCTTCTTACGGCGATAATGACGACTCTTACGGATCTAAGAGTAAGTCTTCTTATGGTAATGATGACGACGACTCTTATGGATCTAAGAGCAAGTCCAAGTCATCTTACGGTAATGACTCTTACGGTTCTAACAATGACGATTCTTATGGTTCCAAGTCTAAGTCTTCTTACGGAGATGACGACGACTCTTACGGATCTAAGAGCAAGTCTTCTTACGGCAATGATGACGACACTTACGGTTCCAAGTCCAAGTCATCCTATGGTGATGATTCTTACGGTTCCAACAATGATGATTCCTATGGTTCCAAGTCTAAATCTTCTTACGGAAATGATGATGATGACTCTTACGGCTCTAAGAACAAGTCTTCATACGGCAACGATTCTTACGGATCTAACAATAATAACTCATCCTATGGTAATGACTCTTATGGCTCCAACAACGATTCTTATGGATCTAACAACAATAATTCATCCTACGGTAATGACTCCTACGGATCTAACAACGATTCCTATGGATCTAAAAGAGATTATTAAATGAATAATTAAGATTCATAATAACTAAACAAAACAACATTAGAAGATTATATAAATATAAGTATATAAATAAAAAAACAGTCTAAATAGTTGGATTATCGGGATCTTTCTTTAAGTTGGTAGTATTAGATTCAACATTAATATCTTGTGCATTATGCTTTTCTTTATAGTTTTTCCCAGCACCAGATAGAGAATTGTAAGCTTCTTTATTCTTTAATCTTTCCTTTTCAATTTCCTCTGCTGATAAAACCCTCTGCTTCTCAGGTCTTAGCTTCTTTAAATGTTCACTTACAACTTTTGCCTCACCGGACAACTTTGCCTTAGTCTGCTCCAGCATGTGATGCATGCCACTTGTAGATTTATCTTGGTCGCTCATCCTCTCTTACCTATTTGTGTTAACCACGTTGCAATGGTGGCAAGTGTCATCCAGAGAAACAGCACCAGCCACTCCCTCTTATATACCCTGGTCATTGCTCGATCGATACACAAAGCATCCCTTGTGTCACCAGGACAGACGGCTGTTGCTTCTTTCACCTCGGAAGGACAAGCTCCGGAGTGTCTTTGTGCTCTTTCTTTCTTATTCGTCTTCTAAGGGGTGTTGCAAGGATCATGAACAAGGATCATGAAGGGATCACGGATCATCAAGGTTCACGGCCTATCAAGGTATATAAGGAGAAGGTGCGGTGTGTGTCTCTTGTCCTCTTTTACTTTTTACTTTTCACTTTTACTCTCAGTATTCCGACAACTACAACAATACTAACAATGTCAAACATAATCAACAAAGTAGCAGAAAAGTTAACCGGTGAAGACGACAAGCAGAAAGACTCTTCGAAATTACAGAACCAAGATATGAACGCATACAGCGGTTCTCCTCACCACCACAATCATGACGGCCATCATCATAATGACAAGCATTCAAATGATGACGGTATGAACAAGCAACCTGCTGGTAGAGGTTTCGTGAATGACTGGAAGTCTTAGTTTTTACTATAGTTTCTTCATGTATTCTTTTATATTCATATTTAAAGTAATCTCATTTCTATTCTAATTTCTACGTCTTTTATTTTTTTCTTAGCAGTATTCGGCATAAAAAATTGCATAATAAATAATAGTACTAAATATTTTATATCAAATTGAATATTTTGACAGCTTTTGTAGCTTTTATATTTTCTTTCTATGTCAAACTTTATAATAAGCTATACTTAAGGGTTTTCAAATCACTTTTAGCTCCTTCTATTTAAAGAAGATATACATATATTTATTTATATATATATATTTTTTTTTACTATGCATAGAAAAGATATTACAAAGATTTCATTCTTACTTAATGACAACAATATTCCTAATCAATTCAATGACTTACCTTCTTCTCCTTCCTCTTCTTCTTCAAATACTTCCTCACCACTAACTGATAATACTACCACTATAACAACTATACAATCAAAAGATATTAATAATAATCATCCCATTAGATCAAGTAGATTTCAAAAAACTATTTCATCCCAACAACAATATTATAATCCATTCTTATATAACCAAACAAGATCTCGTTCTACTGCTCCATTTGATCCAAATCAAATCAATAATTTAAATATTTCTGATGATTCAAATGAAGATAATAAAGTTAGAGTATTCCATGAAAATTCAGGTCTTTTCTATTACATTTCAAATGGTTCTATCCCAACTTTTTACGTGACAAAAGAT
The DNA here is from genome assembly GCA_030571575.1 of Kazachstania viticola. Taxonomy (NCBI): domain Eukaryota; kingdom Fungi; phylum Ascomycota; class Saccharomycetes; order Saccharomycetales; family Saccharomycetaceae; genus Kazachstania; species Kazachstania viticola. The sequence continues at coordinate 100,087 of JAJLXZ010000152.1, forward strand.
CAAGCTAAGGATCCCTTAGCATTCTATGAATCTACAAGAGATTTAGGTTCAAAATATGGTTGCGTAAAATTACAATTCATTTCAAATGACTCTTTCACAAATCTTAATATAAATTTCGATCAATTTTGGTTTAGAGCAAGAAAACAATCTTTATCTCCTTTAGAATCAGATAATATCAAAGCTCTAAATTTTTATATCGATCTTTTCAATTACTATAAACTAATTAAAAAGACTTCATTCAATAAGATTCCTTCTATCGATAAGAGAACTCTAGATCTATATAGATTAAGAAACTGCGTTCTCATAAGAGGTGGTTTCGATTCTGTATGTTCCAAAAAATTATGGGCTCAGATTGGTAGAGAATTAGGTTATTCTGGTAGAATTATGAGCTCTTTATCGACTTCCCTAAGATCAGCTTACGTTAAAGTGTTACTAGATTATGATAATTATGTTAATTCCAATAACAATCTAAGTATTACCGGGATTAAAAGGCCGTCGGAGTTTCAAATTTATGACAAAAATAGTAATAAGAGACAAGATAATAAAACTTTTAAGCTTACTGCAACAACTAGAAATTTTCAAAGATTAAGAGATATTAAGGATTCAAAAGGTATTCAAACTTATTTTGATAATAATACTGAAGAGAGAAAAAATTCAATTATTGATTCAAATTTATCCTTTTTACCCTCTTATAATTTTAATTCTTGGTTATCCGGAATTGAAATTTATGATAAGAGTATCTATGATTCAAAAGCATCTCCTTTGTACAATTTAAAACAATTCTATGGGAAGAATAATCTTATAAAAGATCAAATTAAATCTTCCTATATCGCTGAATTCCCTGATTTATTTAATTCAAATACAATTAATTTATCAGATTTTGAAAAACTCTATTTTACTCTATTATCTGATTCAAATATTAATCTAGATATTAATACTGCTTTACAAATACCTTCAATTATTCATAATTCAAAAAATGTAATTGAAAATTCGTGGGATATCAATAATATCCCATTGTCAAATAATTCTTTACTAAGATTCATAGACTTAGATATGGGTAACTATACTAGATCAAATTATGATATATCGATGCTCCTATCTTTTCAAGGTTGGGCAATTAATGATAATTTTTTACCATCAATCGATTATCTTCATTTAGGCTCTTCAAAATTATGCTATATCGTCCCGGAATCAGACTTAGAGAAATTTGAAAATTTATTAAAAACTGAAAATGATATCATCTCCAAGCAATCACATAATATACAGTCTGATCAATATTCTGATATTGATATTGATTTCAAACAATCTGAATTTAATAAATGTTATTTAGAAAATAATGAAAGACAACAATTTTATATTAATCGAGAAAATAAATTGAATAATTTAACAAATAATAATATAAATTTAAAATCTCCATTGAATGAAAATTATACTCGTGATATTCAATTATCTCCGGATTACATTAAAAGTAAAGGTATCAATTTACTTAAAATTATTCAAAACGAAAACTCTTATATATTCAAATATCCAAAATGTTACACAACATCAATTAGTAGTGGATTTAATATCTCTCAAAATGCTAATTTCGCAACTAGATCATGGTTAGATTATGCTAAGGATGGTTCAGATTGGTTAGCTAATAGTGGTATCCTTCCAGCAATACATCTACCACAATTCTTAATCAATTTAACTTTATATTCTGATGATAAAAGTATCTGTAAATACTCTAAAAATTTATTATCATCATATATTAAAGATGAATTGAAAAATAGATCAAGGTTTAAAAAGTTATTCCCCTTAAATCCTATTAGCATAAATAAATTCGATTTCATTTCTGATATATCGTTGAAATCAACTGGTCTCTCAAAGATTATAATCTCCAAAAACTCAGAATTTCTAGTTGTATCGTTATCTGAATTCTTAGATTTTTTAAGACGAAAAGACTATGGTGATTCTGAACTAACAATATTTGGTGAATCAATAAATTCTTTTAGGATTGAATTACATGTATATTATGAAGATGAAATATTACATCTTATTCTTAATGATGATCCACAACGTTTCCAATTATGTCCCATATATGCAGAAGTATCTGACTCGATTTTAAAGGAAAAATTATCATCATTGGCTCAATCAACCTATAAAGATACCAGAATACCATTAGATACTCTGATGAATCTTCTTAAAGACACTTCAAGTGTAAACCAACTTTCACGAGACGTCAGCTCATTAATTTCCTCTACATTGCATTTACAAAAAAGATGTAAACTATTTTTATCCATAATTGACAAAGAGACAGGTTCAAAGAAACCAATCATTAAAATTCCTTCTAGTTTAAGAACTGAAAAGTTTTCCTTACCTCCATTATCAAAGTACTTCTCCATTTTTAAGGAGTTAGTTAGTGATTTAAACGAGCAATCTTTCACTTTTGATGGATTTGATGAGATTATGCTTATTAATATCAAATCAAAAATGTTAGAGAGTAATTTGAGAAATTTACTAAATCAGAAGACTTTCACAATTGAAGCATTGAACTCAATATATTCCAATATATTTGAAATTCCTATTGAGCCTGGTTTGTCTGATCTCTTATTAAATGAAATATGTCGTCAACAATGGCTCTTTGCTTTTGACAACATCTTTATAAATACACAATGTACTATTGATTACTCATTAATTAATCTTTATGAATTCCTAAATTTTGGTCTAAAATATTTGAAACTTCAAGATTTGAAAAATTTGAAACTTGTCAAAGATAGAATTATGAAGACACAAGACATTTTAAAACGTATAAAGAAAATAATGAAGAATGTAAGATCTGGTTACAAAATTTCTGTTTCAGATCTAAACAATATTGTAAATTCTATAAATAAAGAGCATCTTCCAATTGATAGAAATATCACTAACCTATTTGAATCTTCAACTAAAAGTATTGCCCTTGCTAAAATTAATATGAATCCATTTAAAAATCAACTTTCAGTAAACGCTCAATATATAACTGAATTGAAATCCTCCATTTTAGAGGACTCTGACAATGTCTTCGAATTATCTAGCAGATTTAATGGTTCAGAAGTGGACAAACGATTATGTATTACTGAAGTAAAAGATAATGATATATTAACAGATCAAATAAAGGCATGCCGAATATGGGTACAATCTATGAATAATACTTTTAAAAAGAAAAAGCTTGATAAGTTTATTTTATTGGCTAACCTTTGTCTCGATTTAAAAGATGATCCCTATATTCCGGAAGATAAATTAGCTGAAGAGCAACAATGGTATTGTTTTTGTAGAAAAGGTGATATAGGTAAAATGGTTCAATGTGAAGTATGTAAAGAATGGTACCATACAAATTGTATTAATAAAGGAGCATGGGTTCTTCCTGATGATCCTAATGTCCTTTTCGTTTGTTCTATCTGTAATAATAACAATAATCCAGTAGCCCAATTACCAAAGTTAGTGGAAATTAATGACTTAAAAAGAGTTATCATGAATTCTCTAGAATTAGAAATTATTCCTGAGAGAAAGATGTTTTTTGAAGTATTTTCTTTGTTCCTAAACCTACTAAGATTTCAGAAAATAATCAAAAATGAATTATATACCAATGATGAAATCAACACTGAAATTCCTTTACATAAGATTAAATTTTACATTAGGAAGGCTGAGGGATCAAACTGCGAGTTTGCTGGCATAATTGACGAACTAAAAAGATATTGTCACCATGTTGATGAGCAGCTATTTACAAATTTTAGAAATAACTCCAAAAAAATCATAACCGGTTACGAGGCTACATAAAGACACTACATATCCAAAATAATAAGTATATAATATAATTGCATTAATTTTTTATTTTATACAATGTCCTGGACAGTTTCATAATTTCGTAGTAACATTACCGGTACTAGCAATCCTTTCAAAGGATTGTATTTCCCCTTCCAATAACCATCTAGTCCCATTTCTGGTACACGCAGCACTATTCCCTTAACTATTATTTTCAAGAACAACCTTCAAGGGAAAATAAGTTATTCCATAGATGCTCAATTTTCCATGACAACCCATTTTTCAATTACGTATCTTACATAAAAGGTTACTAAGATGAAAAATTGGTTGAAAAATAACCAAATCGGGAAAGCCTCGAGAAATCTAAAAAATCGAAAATACCAATTTATATAGTGGTAGACCATCGAATTATAAAAACATCTCATTCTCTAGTCAAGTGTTATAAGGTGTACTGTTTGAATTAGATACCTACATTTTTGAGGAGTATTATTATTTCCCAGGTGGTGATAGTTATTAACGCCTAATGATAAAGCTGGGCTGGAATCACAGATGTTATACACATCTTACCTCATCGTTTAAAAATCCAAATACCATAAATAGCTTATTCGAGAACCAATCTTCTCGTATACGGTCATCATACCCATATAAATACCAAGTTACTATTAGAACACTAATAGGAAACAGAACATTAAATTCTGTACAGATTAAGAAGCCTGTACTTTCAACCATTGAAAATTTAGATGCAAATAAGTCGTCGCAAAATCAGCATTTTCATTCACATGAGCCAAAACTAACTGATGAACCAAACTCGTCATTTCTTGGTTCCCTAGTAGAGGGTTTATATTCCCATAGTCATAATCATTCACATTCTCATAGTCATGGACACTCTCATACACATTCACAAAATAATCCACTGCTAGTAATCAGTAGAGAAGAGATAAGGAAAAATGCTGGTGTGAGAGTAACGTGGATGGGGTTAGGTGTGAACGTCTGTATTGCCGTTGGTAAATTTTTTGGAGGTATAGTTTTCCACTCACAAGCTCTATTTGCTGATTCAATTCATGCTCTAAGTGATATGCTCTCCGATCTTCTGACGTTATGTTCTGTTAGACTAGCCTCAAATAAACCCACTCCAGATTATCCCTATGGATATGGTAAAATTGAAACTGTGGGCTCATTAGCGGTAAATACTATTTTAATGGCAGCAGGTGTATCCATAGGTTGGTCATCATTATGTGCTCTTTTAGGACCACTTATGTCACATACAATACTTGAAAGTTTCACAGCTTTGGGAGGTGGTCAATCACATTCAGAATCAATAGTACAAGATGTAGCTGATATAAATGCTGCATGGATTGCTGCAGCTTCTATTGTTGCAAAAGAATGGATTTTTAAAGTGACTAAGAAGGTTGCCATTGAAACTAACTCTAGTGTGTTAATGGCAAATGCCTGGCATCATCGTGTAGACTCATTAACTTCAGTTGTTGCATTAGTTACAATTAGTTCTGCATATTTATTTAATGTTGAATCTCTAGATATGCTAGGTGGTCTCATTGTGTCTGCATTAATTATTAAAGCTGGTGTAGATGGTATGACTACATCTATTAAAGAGTTAGTTGACCAATCGCTACCGATTGATGATACACGTCATTTAGAGATTGAAGATGTAATAAAAGATGTTCTCGAGAAAATTGGCCAAGGAACAAACTCAAAACCATTTTTCAAACTAGAGAATCTTATGGTACTAGCATCAGGTCCAAATCTTAGGGCACACTGTAAAATTGAAGTCCCTAACGAGCGCAATATTGAAGACATTGTCACTGTTGGAGAACTAGAAATCGTCTCAAATCGTGTACGTAAAATACTTTACAAAAATATACCTACAATGAAAAACATACAAATTGAATACATGGAAAGCAATTCTTTCAACGATAATGACTCGATAAGTGAGTCAATTAATACAAATAAAGAAGCTCAAGATCTTCCGAAATCTAATTCTAATATCCATACTCATACTCATACTCACTAGTATTATCATTAAGAATTAAGATTCTTGAATGATATAAAAAGTGTATTATTTATTTAATTATATATTTATTTATTTTCTCAATATGTGAGATATTATCTATTTAATCCGTTATACAATTTATTTCTGAAATATAAATGAATCATTTGTTATTATTGCAATATTATTATATTCGAATTCAATTTCTACCTATATATTATTATTATAAATATGTAAGTTCGATATAGTAAATGTATGTTATTTTATCATGAATAGTTTAAACAGTATACTCGTTTATTGTAATTATTTTTGACCAAGAACCCAGTCGTTTAACTTGTGCTTGTTTCTAGCAATTTCAAATGCATAAAATTGAATTCTGACAACAAAAATAGTGGAGTGTTGACCATATTCTTCGTTTGCATCGGTTCTTAAGAGAGTACCAAAGTTGTAATCTTCAACCTTCTTTTCAAATAGAGCACAGTATTTTCTCCATCTTTCCTTGGCATCTTTAGTTTTTAATTCTTCTTCAGTGAACTTCTTAATTCTTTCTGGATCTCTGTATTCCGGGAAATGTTCCATGAAAAGATCATAAATTTCATCATCAATTTTGGTTAGACGTAGCTTAGACCCTTGTACTTTGGATAATATATTCCAGTAAGTTTCAGCTTGTTCGACAGCAACAACGGCGAATTGTCTTTCAATATCTTCCAAATTGTCAGCAGTTTCAGCGTTAAAAGTATTTAATGACATTATAATGTTATGTTTGAGTTCTCTGGAAAGTCCTAGGCTGATTTAACCTAAATTGAAACAGTTCTAACCTGATCTGTTGGCACTCTTCCTTATACCTTCTCGATCTTTTTCAATGAAGTTAATTTTGTATCTCATCGCCTGTAAAATTTTTCAGAACTACTCGTCCGAAATGATTCGGTATAAGGAAGCTCTAAAGAGCAAATATTAATAGCTCAAGTATTAAGTTGAGGTGGAAAGTGCATTTACCAATGGTTAGAAATGTTCAGAATAGTCGGTGGGAAAAGCTACAGAATTACTATGTCAAAAGTTAATGCTGCATGTGTAATAATAGGAGATGAAGTATTGAACGGGAAGATTATCGATACAAATTCGAGATATTTCGCTAAATACTGTTTTGATCAAGGAATCAAGTTACAAGAGATTGTCACAATTGGTGATGACACTAAGCAAATTGTAGATACTATTAGGAGGTTATCAACCAGCCATCAATTTATTGTTACGACTGGTGGTATCGGTAGTACACATGATGATATAACATACGAAGCCATAGCAAAAAGTTTCAATATCCCCTGTAAAATAGATGAAGAGTGTAGGAGTCGTATGCAAAAATTATCAAACCCAGAGGGTCGACTTGATGCCCAACAGTTGAAGGACTACTATAAAATGGCAACTTTACCCCATGGAAATATTGTGAAGAATTACTATACTGCTAAGGATCTTTGGGTCCCAGTTTGTTCATTAGACTCAAAAGTTTTCATTTTTCCAGGTATTCCACAATTATTTGAAAAACTATTAAATGCAATGACACCACATTTCAAATCTTTATATGATCTGAAAGGTAGCAGTTATATACGGATGTTTGTTAAGACTACCTTATCAGAATCACAAATTTCAAACACTTTAAAATCATACCAGGAAGAAGCTGAAAAAATTTCAAAAGAAATTAAGATTGGTTCCTATCCACATTTTGGTATGGGGTTTAATACTATTAGTATATTAGGAGAATCCAAAGATGAAGAATACCTCAGAAGTATAGCTGATAGGGCTGTGAAAGAATTGCAAGGGGAACACTTACCAGTTGAACTGGAAGATTCCTATTCTAATAAGAGAAACTAGAAATTACAAATTAATAAATATATAAGCATAGAAAAAATGATAGAATTATTTTATTTAAGTCCTAATAAAAGTTGATAATATCTATAAAACTAATATACAAGTAAACAATATGAAAACATATACATAGATCAAAAAAGCTCAATAACATTAGATTGGCCTTCTTAATCTTCATCTTCATCGTCAGTGTCAACAGGCTTTGGAGTACCCTTTGGAGATGATAACCATTCAATATAACGTAGACGACGACGTTCAGCTTGAGCCTTCTTTTCATTTCTTGTCATCTTCTTCTTTCTTTGTCTAACCTTAATATTTGCTGGTGAGTCATCATTATCAACAGATGGAGATATCATTTGGTCTGGTTTCAAACCGACAGCATTAGCATTACCACCATCTTCAAATCTGGTCTGATCAATTTGATTAACACCCTTTTGGACCATTTTACCGTTCTCCACAATCCATTGTTCTGGACATAGAGCCCCAACAAATTCATTGTTATGTGAAATCATGACAACACCACCACTCCAATCACGAATAGCAACTGCTAAGGCACCTAAAGAATCTCTGTCCAAATAATTGGTAGGTTCATCAAGAACTAATAGATGTGGATTATTCCACATGGCACCAGCAATAACAACTTTAACCAATTGACCACCAGATAATGAACCTAATGGAGTATGGTCAGCAATTTCAGCATCTAAACCAACATCTTCAAAATGCTTGGATATAACAGATGGAACTAATTCACGGTAACCTAAACCTTCTCTAGAAGCTTCATGATCATCGAATTTTTGAACTAATTTTTCAAAACCTTCCTTGATTAAGACATCTCTTGGAACCCAGGAGTTATACTTTGGTTTCCAATATTGCCATTTGATTTCATATTGGAAGGACTTCTTTAATTTTTGTCTACCGACAATAGCTTCAATGGCTCTTGGACCTCTACCATCATCAATGTCAATTTGTTTACTCATCATTTCCTTTTCTGATTCAGAAATCTTTCTGGATTCCTTTAACAAAACTTCACGATCATCACCAAATTGATAACGCCATTGTAAATATTGATTGGCAGTCTTTTCTTTATGTTCGTTGACATGTTGTAAAGCGTGTTGAGCAATATAACCAATACGTAAGTTTGGATGTTTTTCAACTTTACCTTCTTGAGGAACTAATTCACCAGTTAGTAACTTGATCAAAGTAGATTTACCAGCACCATTTGGACCTAAGACAGCAACACGAGATGAGAGAGATAAGGCACAAGAAACATGACTTAAAGATGGTTTTTCAGCACCAGGATAAGCGAATGTGACATCAGTCACTTTGGCAACAGCTCTTGATCTGGATTTAACCCCAGTTAAAATACCTGGAGGTGGGAAATGCATTTGAGCATTGGAATCAGTTAAAGTGTAATAAGCTTTAGCTTCTGGTTTTTGTTCAACGAAATCAGCTAAATTACCCTTATAGTAAGCTAGCTTTTTATTTTCATAATGGATAATATCAGTACAGACAGTATCTAAGAAACCTGAGTCATGTGAAACAATTAAAGAGGTGATATCGGTATGTTCTAATAAATAATCTTGTAACCATTTGACATTTGTGACATCTAAATGATTGGTAGGTTCATCTAATAATAGTATATCGGCTCTTTGTAACATAGCTCTTGCTAATTCTAATTTCATTTTCCAACCACCAGATAAGGAACCAACGGTTTGAGATCTTCTTTCTTCATCAAAACCAACAGATTCTAAAGCCTTTGCGATTTCATCTCTAGACATTTGTTGTAATTCTTCATCAAGAGCAATAAAAGAAACTAAATCTAAGTCACCTTCTTCACCTTGTAATTTATGTTCGACAAAACAAGTACGTAAAGTATCCTTATCAGGGAAGCCGTCTAGTTGACCGTTAGCAATAGATCTCATCAAGGTAGATTTACCGGCACCATTTCTACCACATAAACCGTAACGATGACCCTTTAATAGACGTAAAGTCGTTTTATTTAATAACATTCTTGAACCGTAAGCTAATGAAAAATCAGTATTAACAATCTCGACACCTTCATCTTCGTCGTACTTAACCTTTTCTTGATGAAAAATAGCACGTAAACCAGCAATGAAAGAATCTTCAATAACTTGTTTATTGGATTCACCAAGGATAGTTACTAAGTATTCTTGTAATTTAACCCAGTCATTTACATTTGCATCAACGGTTAAAATCTTGGAAACGTAGTCAGTTACTAATTCATCATCAATGAATTGCTTTAATGGGAAATCTGATTCGAAATTGATAGACTTCAAGTTCTTTAAATAAAAGTCCTTACCTTCTTCGAATGTCAATCTACCTGAGAAAGCATTTTCATTATTAGCACTAGTGGCAGATTCATCACCTTGTAAAACGGCTAAGGCCTTACCGGCTAATTCTCTAACTTCTGGTAAAGAAGCAGTATCAACAACCTTCTTAATACCAGGTAATAATAAAGGAATAAAACTTTCAATTTCAATACGGTTGTTAACTAATCTTGTTAAATTTTCAACAACGATAACAGTTTGTCTTAGTTGTTCCTGAGAAGAGGAAGATAAATTTAGTGATCTAGTTAAAATTGGAACTAAAAGTGATAACGCAGGTTCTGTAACTTCAGCTACAAAAGTAACACTGGACAATGCCTTTACAGATTGTGGAACTTTTTGTGGATCTTGTAAAGTATCAACAATTAGTTTGTAACGAGAAGATAGATCCAAATTATCTAAGATGGATACAAAATCTAAAAGTGTCTGATGACCTTGTTTTGCTAATTCTGGTTTGAAATCTGTAGAAACATCAGTTAAAATTGGGACTGTTTGTTTAAAAGTAAGTTCCAATAAATCATTAGGAGAATCTTCCCTAATTCTGTCTACGACGGCTAAAGCAGCTATTTTAGATTGCCATTTAGCACCAGAGGAAAGGTATCTTAAGACTTCAGTTAGAACAGATGTACTTAAAGCTTCGATTGGGAAAGTTACAAGAAGAGCGTCAATAGCATGTTGAGCAGCTCTCTTAACTGTATTGTCCTTTTCTGCAGTAGCATCTAACGCAGGTTCTAATAAAGGTAATAGATAAGTTTCTTGTGGAGATTTGTTTGAATATAGTTGAGCTAAGTTGAGAATTAATAACATAGCTGATTCTTTTACTAAAGGAGGATTTTTTGCTTTAGAAAATTTGGTGATGATATCTAAAACATCCCATTCTTTAATATTCTTAGCAGAAGAACTGTCTATACTAAATTGTTCAATTGCAGATTTGATACACGCTTTACAGTCTGAGATTGATGAACATTCAGGAATCTTGGATAAAATATCAGAAATTGTAGATAACTTGAAAGACATAAGTTTATTGTTTAAAGAAGTTAGAGAGGTAGTAGAAGTAGATGGTGTTGGGGTACCACTTTGATTTGGAGTGGTTGCAGCTTGCTTATAACCTGAAGTAGCATATTGTTGATATTGTTGATAGTTGTTTTTCTGAGAGTTTCCACCTTGGTTGTATTGTTGATAGTTTTGGTAATTTCCACCTTGATTATATTGCTGGTAATTCTGGTAATTTCCACCTTGGTTAAATTGTTGATAATTACTACCTTGATTATAGTTGTTTTGGTAATTACTACCTTGGTTTAAGTTTCTCTGTTGACTATAGGTGTTTGTTTTCTTAAAATAACCACCATATGGAGATTTAACATAGTTAGGATCCTGTGGTTGTTGATCGATGAAATCATCTAAACTTTGAAACTTCTTAGGAGGCATTATGTATGATAATGATTGGTATTGTACAAAAAAGAAGTTAGTTTGTATCCACTTTAACCAAACTTTTATTTCTTATTACTAGAATGTTGAATAAATGACTTTAATACTAATCTCATTGGTTTAAATGGGAAAATACGCAGAAAAGAAAAAATTTTCTGTGTTGCAAAGGTAAATTTTTCACCTCTCATCGCTTTCTTCCTTTCTTTCTTTTTTTTTTCATGCTGCGAACATTTTTCACTGTCAAATGAAACGCACTGAAATAAAATGGGTGTAACATGGAAAGCAGATACGAATACCCTCTGGTATGCCTATAGGGAGTGATATGGCCGTGCCAATCTCCTATATTGGACTACTGTTCGTAGTGGTAGAAACTATAGGGCCACACAATCTCTTGAAGAATATAGCATGAGTATATCTATCTCTTGGATAATAGATAAAATGAGCCTTGAAAACAAGCATGATTGTAGTAAACTAGCTGATATACAACCGTTTCCACAGTGAACATAACCTGATACCTGGTCATCGGTAGGCGAAATGAATGCTTTAACGAAATATCATCTCCACAATGAAGGCATCTTTCATTGTAGCACACCTACTCCATAGCATTAACACCACACTCCTAGTAATACAGCAAGCTTCATGTAGCACCTACCAGTATCTCCCCTATTCCCCTTCTATTCCATTTGTGTAACTATCTAAAAGTGTAAAGTAAATTTAGCCGCCGTCAATCTTTTCGTATTTCCATTTTCCCATAACGACCCAAAGAAAAAAAAAGACGCGATGGAAAACGCGTCAGAATAATTTTTCAATAATTTTGGGTTTGTCGAGAAAGAAACACGAAAAGTTTTAGTATTGAGTTGGGCTCCAGTATAAATTATACATGCCTTTGGAGCATGAATTTGTATTTCTATTGCCTGGTCAACGTATATTATCTACCGTTAGTCAATTGATATTTGTGCTGCCCTTTGGAAAGAGCCATAGCTGAAAAATACTGACCTAACCCCATCATCGCCAGCTCACCATGGAGGACACCACTAAGATGTCTTTAAAAATATTATATACTCTGGATGGGCCTTCTCAAATAAGTTATCTAGCCCGTTCCAATAGCCCACTGAAAGTGACGCCAATTAATATTCCTAATCCAAATTTTGATGTTAACAATAGTAATTGTACAAAGACAATTAGAATTGCTGCCATCGATCTCTCTTTGATACTGAAAGAAATCAATCTCAATTCTCCAGAAGTCCTTAATTTTGATACTTTAGGTAATGGGTTTGATTACAACATTTATTTCAATGATATTACAGAATCTAATGAACCTTTAGTGAGTCTAGGTTTATTATCGAAAATACGAAGAATCTTAAACAAATCTAGTAATCGTAATAATGAAAATATAAGAAACATGGATACAGCATTAATGGTGACCGGGAGAGTTTGTTCAAATCTTACTGCTCTTTTAAAGAGATCATATAGCAATAGTAAGAATGATAAGAATAAAAATGATAAGAATAACGATGAGGATGATGATAATTTTACAGCAGAGACATTAGAAGTCAAATTGAGATTTTCAAGAGTATTGACATCTAAGTCAAACACAATGGCAAATAATAATACCCAATATGCAGTACCACAATTGTTACAGCCAAATATAAAGATACAATCAACAAATCGTTCACAAATTAAAAAGACAAAGAGACAAACAAATCCAATGCCTGCTCCTAGGGCTAAGAGGACCCAATCTTTACCTATTTGGGATATAAAACCTTCTGCATATAATTCTTCATATTCTTCTATCAACGGTTTACCGAAAACGTCTATTGCTCATAAGATTTATCTGGCGGATAGAAAGATTGAAGTCAATAGCAATAATAATAATTTAGAAGTTTTAACAGAACAACCTTTATCTGAACAAAATGAAATAATATCTCATGAAACTAATTCGACTCATTCAAATGACCGGGATGAATCTGTGAGTAAAAGATTCGAGTTTATGAATAAGAAGAAATCTACTACACCAGCTTCCTCCAAGAGTAATAAGAAATCCAGTCAGCTTAAATATAATAAAAAATCTAACTATAAAATTATGAAGACTCCGACAAATAAGCCAATTAATAATAAGACTCCAACTACGGTTCCAGTAATGATTGATGAGAACCCTTTATACTATTATCTATTTCAACAGAATGATAATGATAATGGTACTACAATAAATACAAATAAACCAACACCAAAGGATGAATTGTTAGAGTCTGATAAAGAAAATGTACCACCTGTAATGGATCAAGATATATCGAAATCAAATATAAAGATTAAAGATCAAGAAGATTTAAATATTTTTAATTTCTCAGATAATGAAATGAATTGGTTAGATGATTTCTCCTCAAATATACCTTTTGAAACCACTGCATTTGCCACTAATAAAATATTGACTCAGAGTAATACTAATAATGTGAATAAACCCATTACAAGGGATAATGTATCACATATTATGAATCCATCTGAAGATCCAGATAGAACTTCTCCGATAGATACATTATCTATGCCATTGATGGAATTACAGAATAATACTCAGAATAATAATGATATACGTTCTATTATACCGACATCATGTCAGGATCAATTGCGTAGATTACCGTTATTGGCACCGAATACAAAACAGGCATCATTTCTACAAGAGGAAGAGATTCATTCAAATGAATTCAATAGTGGCAATAATAGTAGTAATGCTAATAATGGGGAGGATGATTATGATTATGATGATGATGAAAGTACCAAGAAAGATAGAAGAACATTACCATCTTCTCCAAATATGATGTTTGTATATAATGAAGCAGAGAGTGATAATGAAGATACGAATGGAACAGAGGAAAATGAGGATAATTTAGGGAGTAAAGACGAATTATTTACATCATTTGTTAATGATGACAATGAAACATCGCCTACTATTCAATACAGTGAAGGTAAATGATGAAATTGAAATTCATAAACAAAAATAGCATTGGATGACTGATGAAATGACAAAAAGATAATTATTTATATTGAGATTTTTTTTTCTGGCTATATATATATTTTATATATTCTATTTTTAGATTAGATAAAAAAAGAATAAATGACATGAAATATTGTATGTATGAATGTGTAAAGTGAATTAAGAAGAATGTGCGTTAAAAAGGGCGTAAGTTTATAAAAGAAACTGAATAAAGGAATACTAACAAAACGAAATGGAACAAAATACAATGATACTCGATGATAAGAAGATTTAACTTGATGGGTTAAAACTTTTTGATGTGTATGGATTAAATTTTGGTTTTTGGGTATTATTATTATTATTATGGTATATTGGTGAAGATGCAGTGGATGAAATAGAGGAGTTTGAATAAAACTGATCTAAAGTGAATCTATCTAGTTGTTGACATTTTTTTAATTGATCATTTGAAAGTAAAGATCTTGGACAAAATAATAAATCATCTTTGAATAACTTACAACTATCATTTTTGGATGTTATAGTTTCATATGAATTTAAATTATTGTTATGTAAGTTCAAAGTAGAGATATAATCATTAGAATAAGATTCAGTAGAAGATAAATTTGAATCTAAAGTACCCTTACTCATAACGGAGTTACTTGAAGAAGAAGAGTTACTTCTAGTAGCGTTAAAGTTGAACTTTTTGAAAGATTTAGAATTAGAGTCATCTAGAATAGGATGGTGTTGTTGTAGTAGTAATGGAGCAGAGTTCATGTTATTATTGTTCTGATTATCTAATAATGAGTTTTCAAAATTCATGATATACTGTTGTTGTTGCATAATTTTTTAAAAAAGGAACAGGATTTTCTTTGCAGGGTAGGACACAAAATAAATATAACTAAAAGTATATTATATGGATGTATAAAGGTGCATACGTGTATACGTTGAAACATAAATAAAAGCACTCAACAAAAAATAAACGAGAGTAATAAAGATCTTATTTATTAGTTGAGTAATAATATTTCCTTTATTTTTAATTCTTTGATAAAAAAGCGGAAAAATAATTCCGTACGGGGGGAAAATCATTTTTTACATATTATCTAAAGATAAAAAGGAGAGTGTTCGAACCTGAGCTGGGTCCAATTTTAGAATTTTTTTGACTATGATATTAATGTTAATATTGATAGTAGATGTATTGAATAAATGACGGTGACAGTATATTAGTAATGAGTATTGAGTACCATTTGAATTGGAATATTATTATGTATGTTATGTAGGAGGGTTTGAATTGGTTTGCTTTTCACTTGGAAGAAGATATTATATAGTCGACTCTTAATCTAAAATTAGTATCACCTTTATCGTTTGAATCATCATCATTTGTATTATCATTATTATTATTATTTTCATTTGATATTTTTTCTTGCTGATCTATTGTTTCATTTTCTTTAACGTTTGAAATGGATTTCTCAACTTTAATATTGTTATCGTTACTTAGCAACTTTTCATTTAAATTGGGATCAATTTTATCTTTACTCATATTATTTAGAAATGGTGGGCGTTGTGATAAATTGAAGGAAGTATTATTATTGAATGGGATTTGACCTGCATGAACGTTTGAAATAGTGATATTATCGGGAAGATTTTTATTTAATAAGTTAGTTATAGTTTGTTTATTATTATTGTCATTATTATTATTGAAAGAATCTCTTGAAAAAAAATCGAATGATTGTGAATATTCAATTGAGTTATTTGGTAAATTTGGTGCTGAATTCATATCAGACCTTGAGAATGGTAAATCATTACCTTGACATTGATAATATTGAGGCACAGAAATCATATTAGGTACTTGAGATTGAGATTGAGATTGATTAGTTTTATGAATCAAGAACTGTTGATCTTTCTTAAAGAATGAAGGTGGATAGTTAATCTTTGCATGAACAGAATCTCTATGTTGTTTTAAGTTATCGACTCTACTAAAAAATTTTAAACATATATAACATTGGAAAGGTTTTTCACCTGTATGTTTCCTTACATGTCGTTGTAAATGTTCTGCTCTAGTGAAAGTCATTGAACAATCTTCATACCCAGTACATTGAAATAATTTTTTACTTGTATTTGAAGAGGAATTGGAATTGGAAGTCGATGTCAAATTCAAATTCAGATTTGAATTTGAATTTGCATTTGTATTTGAATTTATATTTTTTTTATTGGAAACTGTATTCTTCTTTTTACCCATATTTAAAGAAACATTCAAAAAAGAGGAAAGAAAAATTGATTATATGATTTTTAGTATATTCACTTTACAAAATGCAAAAAAAAAAAAGAGAGAAAGGCAGAAAATATTAGCTAATTAACTTATATAAGGATACTTCTTTCATAAGAAATGAAAATAAGACGAAGGGGTATCTTAACAAGAAAAAAAAAATCATTAATTTAAATAAGAGTAATAAGAAAGAAAGAAAGAAAAAATTACTAAATATTAGTAGTTGAAGCTTTTTAAAATGATATAGAAAAATTAAAATTTTAAGGTTAAGGCGAATTTTGAAATTCTCAATTCGCATAAAAAGAAGCAAAGACAAAAAATAAAATTATTCTATAAAATACGTACGAATATCATGGTGCTTCGAGAACAGTTCTGTTGGATATGAGACTCCTTCTACAAATGTTCATTTGCTGATGGTAGCAAAGAAACCGCTTGAGGTGGATTTGAGATGAAATCATTTTGTGCCACAGATCTAGAGATCCAAAGAGGATAAAGTAGTGCCTTTTCTTTTTACTCTCTTGCCTGGCAGGCAAAAACGGTTTTATACCCGGTAACTTTATCTGTGCGACAAGCAAAGTGTGTGGACCGGGGTCTCGGGTATTTGATAGTTGGTTGCATTCCATGACATGGTATGGCGAAAGCACGAAGAAAAAACGGTTGGCCAGAGCAGTGCGGAGGAGGGGCACCACTGCACCCTGGGAATGTAAAGGTACGTATAAATTCCGCGCGGTATTTCTGTCCCGCAGAGCAGCGGCGATAGCCGATGTGTGTGGGTGATGACGACAATGCGTGTGTAGATTGCATTCCCGGGCCGTCCCCTACATTCCCGCAGCGCATAACGCTCTTTACGTGCCACGGGAAGAAGCTGGGACATTGGGGAAGGCCCATGGCGTCACTGGGCTTGATCGGGACATGCAGAGGAAGGGCAGATCAGCTAAAGATCACATTCCCTGCACATTGTTCTGTGCCACACCAAGGCGGCCCTTGCGAAAATGTCTCGGTTCCTTTCGTTTACTCACTCCCTCGTGTGCTCATTCTCTGCGCGCTTTTCTCTGCGAGATCTCTCGGGATCTGAGACGAAACAAAGAAAGCCAACAAATTTTTGTTCAAAGAACACGACATACTTACAGTTTTCCTTGGTAATAATTATTTTTAGGCCTTGAAAATTAGTACACTCGGATTATTAATATAGAACCTGATAAAGTAATTTAGAAACCGGGGAAAATTAAAAAATAATAAGAATCCATCATTTCTTTATATATATCTTAATTAGATCATTCCCATGTCATCCCAAGAAAATATCAAGAGTTTCCAAAATTGTACTGAAGCCGATGTCTCAGGTTATAATGATTGTCCAAGTTTTCTATTTAATGTAGGTACTAAGAAAAAGTCAAGTTCAGAAATTTCAATAAGAAATAAATTAGAGGTTTCGGTAAGAGACACTTATGGTTCAACTAATTTACCGTTGACTCCACCTCCTTCCATATCTAGACGTACCACTTCTTCCTCGCTATCAACTGTAGAAAATAATAATAAGGATCTCTCTTCAATTACCATCTTCTCGAAGGATGAAATACTTTTGAAGATTGATACATTATTAAATTCAGATTCAAAATTATCAAAGGAGCAATTTGAATTTTATAAGAAGAAAATAAATAATAATATTCATAAAAGTTTAGATTATGATTCAACAAGATCTATTCTATCGCAGGTATTGAACGAAGATATTGATAAATCAACAGCTATTAAAATTTTAAAGAATTGGATGATTAATGATACGAGTATCTCTAATTGGAGTCCCGCTTTCTTAAAAATCTATGAAAATTCTATATAGTACATACTAAAAAGTATTTATTTTTTTTATTTACGTTAAAATTGTAAATAAAGTAATCAAGAATTTTTCTTTAATTTTTTCCATATTTCGCCTCTGCACTGAAAAAGATAGATGGTTTCATAAATATTAACAATTTTATTAGTAGAAATCTCAGAATAACCAAACACACATATATTCGTTATGGGCAAAGTTAACAATTTATCTAATGTTCTTACTAAAGCACCTGATTTCATTAAGGATACACCACTAGATAACTTCTTTAAGCTCATCGAAACAGATCTATTTGATAAATTATCACTATTTCAAGAATTAGATTCCACTTCACTTCCATCACTTTATGAATATTTTAATTTTGAAAATAATAATGAATTCATTACTAAATTATTATCATATATCAAACAACTACATCTTTTAGTTCGTGAAAATCAGAAAATAATAGACAAAAATAATAGTAATCTATTACCTATCTCGTTACATGACATGAAATTTATAGATAAATTAATTAACTTGATAATTATTCATGGTATAGACGCTAATATTCCATCCAATTTACGAATCTCCATCGAATTGAAAAGATTAAACAATTTTAAGTCTCAGGATAATAGTTATATTATACCACATTCTCATACCATGGATCTTACTACATTGAAAAGTGTTATTGATACTTTCTATAATATCCTTATAAATAATGATTTATCAACTCCAGATTATTTACGTTCTATCATATTGAAAGGTCCACTTTTTACAAATTTGTTCATTGCTCAATTATCCCTAACAATAACAAACCCTTCTCTTCAAAATAAAGAAAAATTGGCAAATTTAGAGTCATGTCAAGAGACTTATACTCTATTCACTATATATACGTTGCTATTACAAACAATAAGCAATCCTGAAGCTAAAGATTTAATTCTATCTAATCTAACAACTTTAACTATAAGAAGAAAAAATGATGGTTTATTAAGTTTAATTGATTTCATATTAGGTGTACGAGAAGATGAACAAATAGATATTGAAAAAATGTCGAAAGTTAATCAAATCTTATTAACTAAACCAAAATCAATGTCAAATAAAGCATACTTATCCGGTCTATTCGGACAAATTTATGAAGCTCTTACATTCATAAACAGACCTCTATTAATAAATTCACTTAATAGTGTCATTTCTGAATTCTTTAAGAAAAATAAAAAAATTATAAGAGATTTTTTATTTAAAAGAATCGATGAAGTCTTATTCAATTCGCCAGAGAGAGAACATTCAACAACTACTTTGAATAATACTATAAATGTATTAATTTCTCTTTCAAAAAATTCATCTATTGATGTTATTCAAGATTTAGTTTCTCATTTAGATCAAAATATGTTTTTCTTAAATCTTTGGATCTATGCATTATTTCTAAAGAAAAATCAAACTTTAGATCCCTTAGTGGTTAATAATTTGAAGAAAGATAGCTCTACACCTTATTATGAGGTGATATTATCATTGTTAAAATCTTTAATTATTACCACTCAAAATTACCAAATTTTGAATTATTTAAGTTTGAAACTTTTAAATTATGATTATGATACTTGGATGTATCGTATAGATCTAGAGACTCATTTACCATATATTGTACTAAAAGATAAGAATAAAGATATTTCATTGAATTGGAACGAAAATAAAAAAATGACTGAAATTACTGAATTCCTAGAAGATATGGATATTGCAGTCGATATGTACATCAAACTTTTATCTTTAGTAAATAATGATAATGAGATTAAAAACTTATTCTTAACCATCTTACAAAGGTGGGTTATTGATACCAATGGGGAAGACATTATTGAAGTGGATGCTAATAAAAGTACTAAAAATATTATGATTTTAATGGATTTGAAAGTATTAGAAAAAATGAATGAAATTTTCAAATCTGATATAATAAGAAAAGTATCTGATATTTTATCTATAATTGATAAACTTGTTGACTCTATAAAACTCGATGATAAAGAGGAAGAGAAAGACTCTGATGATGAAGATTCTGATGATGAAGGCGAAGATGATGTTGATGTACCAATTAAGAAAAGCTCTACGGCTTTCAGTATTATATTAAGTCTCTTAGAAGCTGTATTATCTGAGAATTCACCTGCCATATTAATAAAGAATAAGAATGTTCTCGAGTCAATTGGTAACAAGTTAAGCAAACATAATTTACACGTTCCACAATGTAAAGCATTACAAAAACAGATTAAAACAGTCTTAGATGAAAAAGTCACGTTGGAGGAGCTATCGATTGCTGACGAAGAAGAGAAGGATAGTGATAGATATATCTTGGATGCTGCATTCAATAATTTAAGTGATCCACTAGCACCAATGAAAGTAAATGGACTTATAGAGATAAGAAAACTAGCGGAAAAGAACTCAAACGCTATATCATTGGAAAGAGTACTCGACATACATTTTCAATATTTGAAGCATCCTGATCCATTTGTATATTTGAATTCAATTAAAGATTTGTCCATACTCACTGGGATCAAACCTCAAGTTACAATAGCGAGACTTGTTGAATTTTATCAGAATCAAAAGGGAAGAAATAAACTTGATGATATACTAAGAGTTGGTGAAGTGTTTATCCAGTATATTGAATATGAAAATGAATTATTCCAAGGTGAATATGCCAACATCATAATTGATATGTGTCTTTCCATTGTAAGAAAGCACGAAAAGATAGATAACAAGATCCGTATGTCTGCGATGTCCATTTTGGGTGTATGTCTACAGGTGAATGCTCGAGGAATCCAGTCAAGAATCAGCGAAATGCTAGATTGTGTCTTTGGTATTCTACAAATAGAGACCAACGACTCCGTGGTGAAGGACTCATTCATCATAAGAAGAAGTGCGGTGCATCTGATCAACGATTTAATGTACAACTCCGGATTAGCCCTGCTTCCGGAACAATACGACCACCAAAAGCTGAAAACCCTGCTGGAGTATGTCAAGGACAATGACAACGACTACCTGGTCTGTGACCAAATCAACGAGGTACTCAGCACCTTGGACACCTTTGCTACTGCTCAATTAGATGGCCCAACGACCTGATCAGCTCATAACCCGGCTACTTTGATGATTCTGTGTTGTGTCAAATTTGTTTTTTTTCTAGAAGGTCGAAGAATAAATTGGAAATTTCCAAGATCAGAAAAGAAAAAAATCGAATTTCCCGCCGAGGGGCAGTAAGAGACATATATAAGTAACGTAATTTTGTATACTTTGTAGCAACACTTTTTATCGAGGTTACGGTTAATTATAATTGTGTAAAGCTTTCTTTATAGAGACCTGCTGAATAATATTTCAATAACTCAACCGAAACGTTTTATTATAGATCATATAGACATGTCTACTGAAACTTTTGAATTTCAAGCTGAAATCACTCAGTTAATGAGTTTAATCATTAACACTGTCTACTCCAACAAGGAAATTTTCTTAAGAGAATTGATTTCCAATGCTTCAGATGCTTTAGATAAGATTAGATACCAAGCTTTATCTGATCCAAAGCAATTAGAATCTGAACCAGAGTTATTCATCAGATTAACTCCAAAGCCAGAAGATAAAGTTTTAGAAATTAGAGACTCTGGTATTGGTATGACCAAAGCTGAATTAATTAACAACTTGGGTACTATCGCTAAATCTGGTACTAAAGCTTTCATGGAAGCTTTATCTGCTGGTGCCGATGTTTCTATGATTGGTCAATTCGGTGTTGGTTTCTACTCTTTATTCTTAGTCGCTGACAAGGTTCAAGTTATCTCTAAGAACAACGATGATGAACAATACATCTGGGAATCTAACGCTGGTGGTTCTTTCAGTGTTACTTTAGATGAAACTAATGAAAAGATCGGTAGAGGTACCATCTTAAGATTATTCTTGAAGGATGATCAATTAGAATATTTAGAAGAAAAGAGAATTAAGGAAGTCGTCAAGAGACACTCTGAATTCGTCGCTTACCCAATTCAATTATTAGTTACTAAGGAAGTTGAAAAGGAAGTTCCAGTTGCTGAAGAAGAAAAGAAGGAAGATGAAGAAAAAGAAGATGACAAGAAACCAAAATTAG
This sequence comes from Kazachstania viticola, assembly GCA_030571575.1. NCBI lineage: Eukaryota > Fungi > Ascomycota > Saccharomycetes > Saccharomycetales > Saccharomycetaceae > Kazachstania > Kazachstania viticola. The sequence continues at coordinate 122,642 of JAJLXZ010000152.1, forward strand.
AAGAAGTTGACGAAGACGAAGAAGAAAAGAAACCAGAAACTAAGAAGGTTAAAGAAGAAGTTAAAGAATTAGAAGAATTAAACAAGACTAAGCCTCTATGGACTAGAAACCCATCTGAAATTACTCAAGATGAATACAATGCTTTCTACAAGTCTATCTCCAATGACTGGGAAGATCCATTATACGTTAAGCACTTCTCTGTTGAAGGTCAATTAGAATTTAGAGCTATCTTATACATCCCAAAGAGAGCTCCAATGGACATTTTTGAAAGTAAAAAGAAGAAGAACAACATCAAGTTGTACGTTCGTCGTGTTTTCATCACCGATGAAGCAGAAGATTTAATTCCAGAATGGTTATCCTTCGTTAGAGGTGTTGTTGACTCTGAAGATTTACCATTAAACTTATCCAGAGAAATGTTACAACAAAATAAGATTATGAAGGTCATTAGAAAGAACATCGTTAAGAAATTAATTGAATCTTTTAACGAAATTGCTGAAGACTCTGAACAATTCGACAAATTCTACAGTGCTTTCGCTAAGAACTTAAAATTAGGTATCCATGAAGATACTCAAAACAGAGCTGCTTTATCTAAATTATTACGTTACAACTCTACCAAGTCTACTGATGAACTAACTTCTTTAACTGACTACGTCACTAGAATGCCAGAACATCAAAAGAACATTTACTTCATTACTGGTGAATCTATGAAGGCTATTGAAAACTCTCCATTCTTAGATGCCTTAAAGGCTAAAGATTTTGAAGTCTTATACTTAGTTGATCCAATTGATGAATACGCTTTCACTCAATTAAAGGAATTCGAAGGTAAGACTTTAGTCGATATTACCAAGGATTTCGAATTAGAAGAAACAGATGAAGAAAAGAAGGCTAGAGAAGAAGAAATTAAGGAATTCGAACCATTAACTGTCGCCTTAAAGGAAATCTTAGGTGAACAAGTTGAAAAGGTTGTTGTTTCTTACAAATTAGTTGATGCTCCAGCTGCTATTAGAACTGGTCAATTTGGTTGGTCCGCTAACATGGAAAGAATCATGAAGGCTCAAGCTCTAAGAGATTCTTCTATGTCCTCTTACATGTCCTCTAAGAAGACTTTCGAAATTTCTCCAAAATCTTCTATCATTAAGGAATTAAAGAACAGAGTCGCTGAAGGTGGTGCTCAAGATAAGACCGTTAAGGACTTGACCACCTTATTATACGAAACTGCTCTATTAACTTCTGGTTTCACTTTAGAAGAGCCATCTTCTTTCGCTTCTAGAATCAACAGATTAATCTCATTAGGTTTAAACATTGATGAAGACGAAGAAGAAGAAAAATCTGCTGAAACTACCACTGAAGCTCCAATTGAAGAAGTTGCAGCTGATACTGAAATGGAAGAAGTTGATTAAGCAATGAAAATTTAATCATAAATAAAATGCATTTTCTTTCCATAAAAATATGAAGTTAGAATACTACAGTTTCAACTTCTTTGAAACGTAACTAAGTAATGCTATCTTAATGATGTCATGTACTTTTATAAATAGATGAATATTAATTATATATATAAGCTTTTCAAATTCTGTAAAAAAAAAAATAAATACGCTGTAAAAAAAATTTAACGATTGCTGAAGCAAAAGCAACTAAATTTTGATTAAATATTTATTTAATCTGTACATATTCATTCATTGTAATCTTCCATTATATTTTCAATAACAGAATCTAATTCCTTAATTTCAAGAAACCGTAATCTCATAATAACAGTACTTGATAGTTTGTATAACAATGCAACAGCTGCACACCCAACAAAATTAAAGGTCATCTTACTATCATCCAGTGCGCTGTCCAAACCCCATTGAAACCCAAGTTTATCTTGAATCCAAGATGCAACCTCTAAAATCTTCTGCCCGGAGAATTGACCTATAAAAGTCCATATTATCGATCTAAAGACGTCATCATATCCTGAAGCAGTAGTGAAATATTGATACCATTCATATGAATGAGAAGTTAATAATGGTACTGTATCTTTATAATATGTTAATTTAGAATCATTAAACCATGGTTTTACAATATGGTTCAGCATATATGGTGAAAGTATATTCTTATAGAGCCATATTCCTACTTTACTTATAAGTAGGCAGTTGGATAAGATATCCTTCGATATGATACCATCGTAAATTTTCACTCTTAGGGAGAATAAAATTGGGTAAATCCATTGGAATTCATTGATGAAGATAGTATCAGATGATACGAGCCCATATATATAGATTGGAAACCCGTAAATAAGTAACTTATTATACTGTGAGACACTTTGTAACCCATTAGCCGTTTCAGCGTAAACATCTAATGCCTTTGTTGTACTTATATTAAGAAGTATTCGTAGATACTGTTCTGGGAATATACACCTTAATTGTCGTAGAGCTATTTTAAATATACTCTTTCTTGGATTGAATATGAGGACTCCAGTTAATACTAATGGAATAATTGTTTGAATTAAACTTTCAAGCTTATAACTCAGTGATAGTAACCTTGAAGTCTTTATAAATTTGGCGTTCTTAGAAATAAATCTCTTTCTACATTGAGGACATTCTTCATTTGGAATATCGAATAGATGTTGGAACCCTTGTACTAACTCCATATGATTACCAAATGGACCTCTAGGTAAAAGGAAGGGAATACTTAAGATTTTAAAGTATGGTCTCGCTAACAGTTTAACTGGGAGTGGTAATAAATTCCAAATAAATGGTTTTAATTGGAATCCATCACGTTTGTCAATTAGATTAAATAATCTATCTCTTCTTACATCAATTAGGGTTCTAGCGGCGGCAACAGTATTATTATTATTAGCTGGACCAACAATAACAGGTTCGATGTACACTTTATCTATTGAATTATAGAGCCATTTAAGACAACAACTCTTATGTATTTGTAAATTACATTTACAGGAATGTACAATCCAATCAAATTCGTTGTGTGAATCAATAGTTTCTTCCCCTAAACATACCCAGCAATGATAAACTGAAGGCTCTCGTTTTCTTAAAAAGAACATGCTATATTAATACAATATCGTGTTACTGTATACTTATTTATATATATACTTATACTTATATCTTACTTAGGTTTATGAGAATACGTTTGCTAAGCTTTACAGTAAAAGTTCCATCTCAAAATATTTTTCTTCAAGAGAAAATATTGAACAAAAGCTTGATGAGTGGTGAAGAAAGCAAAAACAGAGTTAGTATTTACATGAGGAATTGAATGTTTTATAGCTGTTCAGCTTCACGTATGAGGAACTTTCGTATGAGATTCTTTCTAATGTTCTTTTGTAAGTTTTCTGGGGACTGTACGTTGTGTGACATTAAGAACTGTTCAGATTTGGAATCATCAGCTATTATCTCTTTTAATTTCGTCTGTATGGAATCAATTTGGGCTTTCTTCTTACTTATATTTTGTTCCAACTCAGTAATGTCTAACTTTAGGATCTCCCTTATGGAATCCTTAGAAAACTCTTTGATACCGTATCTTTCCCTTATCTCTTTTAGATCTTCCATTGACTCCCCAGAAGCCAGAGTCTTCTGAATAGTCCTAATATCCTGTAGTAAGACACTCCCATGGCCAAGGTTGGTGGATTCTCTTCTAGATCTTCTATCCAGAAACTCTTCAGTCTTGATGGCTTCCTCTTTAGCCACATTCAATCTTGCTTGGCTTTCATAAAGTGCAAATTGTTGACCTTTATTCTTTAAAATCTCAGCAACAGCAAAAAACTTACGTTTCGACAAGGGCCTGGTGGCTTCAATTCTTACAAGATCTCCTTCACGAGCAGTCTCTCCTTCATCGTGCACCAGATAATCCTTCCTATGCAATAAATCTTTGTTGATTCTGCTGTTGAACACTTTACTCTCAACACGAACCTTGACGGTCTTCTGCATCTTCCCTTGGGAAATCACCATTCCAACGAAATTTTGACGAGCCATTGCCACTGGTTCCTATCAACTACCTTTCTATTCTACCAATTAAATTATTTAGTTTATCGTGAACCAAATATTCGATAAGAACAAATAAGATAATTCTTAATCTTTAGCGCGATAAGAAAAAAGAGCTTGATCAAGGAAACTTTTTGGGGCAATCGAGATTAGAAAGCAGTTTAGAGTCTTATTCCATTAGAATACTCTAGTTGTGAATTTATAACAACTATTCCAGAGTTACGGTTATTAAGATAGAGGAAATCAAAGTTGCTGGTTGACTCCTTTTTGCTGCCTATCACTCTTTGAATTCTCCTGGAGAGAATCAATAAGAGGTTCTGGTTTTTAAAAGGTATATATCGAAGCACTCATATCGCCTGTACTTCTCCAAAAAGTGGCTCTTTTAATTGACCACTGAGCAATTATGTTGCCTAACCTAACTCTTCTTGGGATAAGAGATGTTAATGTTTTGTGCTTTAGATCGGCGGGTAAAAGTTTTGCTAATAGTCAAACTTATTTTAAGAGTGTTCATCGTATGATATCAACAAGTAGTAATGACGGTGTTGATATTACTATAAGTCAATACAATGGTTTATATAATAACAATATTCAAAATATAAGAAAGCCATTGGATTCTTTCCTTAAAAGGCATATCGGTCCTTCCCCTAAAGATATCAAGAAAATGCTGCTGACTCTAGGGTATGATGACCTTCCAGCTTTTATTTCTGATGTAGTCCCCTCCAATGTTCGGCAGGTCGAGCCGTTATCTTTAGAGGCTCCAATTGATGGATATACCGAACAGGAAATGCTATCTCATCTCGAAAATATTGCAAATAAAAACGTTTACAAAGTTAGAAATTTCATTGGTAAAGGGTATTATGGCACTATATTACCAGCTGTGATCCAAAGAAACTTACTGGAAAATCCAAATTGGTATACTTCTTATACTCCATACCAACCTGAAATTTCTCAAGGGAGACTAGAAGCCCTATTAAATTTCCAAACTATCACTTCTGAATTAACGGGGTTACCTGTTGCCAATTCTTCTCTATTAGATGAGGGTACTGCTGCAGCTGAAGCTATGCTCCTATCTTATAACAATGCAAGGAAAAAAAGTAAGAAATTTGTTATTGATCACAATTTGCATCCACAAACGAAGGGGGTTTTGTATGCTAAAGCAAAACCTTTAGGAATTGATATTCTGGAAACTGACTGTTCTGATTTGGACACTATATTACCTTTATTGAAGAATGATGATGAGATTGCTGGTTGTATGGTTCAATATCCGGCAACCGATGGATCAATCATGTCTATTAATACATTAAAGGAAATAGCAGATACTATTCATTCCAAAAAGGGATTATTTTCTGTGGCTTCCGATTTAATGGCTCTAACTGTTTTAATTCCACCTTCAGAGTTTGGTGCTGACATAGCATTTGGATCATCACAAAGATTTGGTGTCCCAATGGCTTTTGGTGGACCTCATGCTGCCTTCTTTGCTGTCAAGTCAGAATTGAATAGGAAAATTCCTGGAAGAGTGGTGGGTATTTCAAAAGATAGACTAAACAATATGGCATTAAGACTAGCTTTACAAACAAGAGAACAACATATAAAGCGTGATAGGGCTACCTCTAATATATGCACCGCTCAAGCGTTGTTAGCAAATATTGCAAGTAGTTACTGTGTGTATCATGGTCCTGAAGGTATTAAAAATATTGCAAAAAGAATTTATGGATTTACTACCATCTTAGCAAGAGTAATAGAATCTGATTCATCAAAATTTTCCTTACTCAACATGTCTTGGTTTGACACTCTAACTATAAACCTAAATGGGTTTGTCACCTCAAAAGAATTTTTAGCGATTGCTCTAGATAAGTATAATATTAATTTGTTTGCAATAGATGAAGATAAAGTTTCTATATCACTTGATGAGACTGCAACTATGGAGGATTTAGAACTGTTAACAAAATTGTTCAGCGAAGAATCCATTAGCTTGAAAGATATTATTCATACAAAAACGCCTCTTCCTGCTTTTCCACAGGAACTATCTCGAAGGGACGATTATTTAATGCAAGAAGTATTTAACAAACATCATAGTGAGACTTCTATGATGAGATATCTAAACTATTTACAAGGGAGGGACATATCGTTATCAAATTCAATGATTCCATTAGGGTCATGTACTATGAAGCTAAATAGTGCAGTAGAAATGATACCTATTACTTGGCCACAGTTCGCTAATATTCACCCATTCCAACCAAATAATCAAGTAAAAGGATACAACGAAATGATAAACTCTATGGAGAAAGATTTTTGTAGTATTTCAGGATTAGATGCCATATCATTCCAACCAAACTCTGGGGCTCAAGGAGAATATGCTGGTTTAAGAGCAATCAGAACCTTCTTTGATAATAAAGGAGAAAACGATCGTACTATTTGTTTGATTCCAAAGTCCGCTCATGGAACAAACCCAGCCTCTGCTGCTATGTGTGGTTTACAAGTAGTTTCAGTAAACTGTTTAGAAAGTGGGACACTAGATATTAATGATCTTAAATCAAAATGTGAAAAGTATTCTAAAAAACTAGCTGCCTTCATGGTAACATATCCATCGACTTATGGACTATATGAAAGCACCGTAAAGGAAGCTATAGATATAGTTCATAGTTACGGAGGGCAAGTATATTTGGACGGTGCTAACATGAATGCACAATTAGGACTAACATCTCCAGGTTATTTGGGTGCAGATGTATGTCACTTAAATTTGCATAAAACATTTTCAATTCCTCACGGTGGTGGTGGGCCTGGTGTTGGAGCTATTGGAGTTAAGAGTCATCTAAGAGACTTTCTCCCAGGGCATACTATTACTAAAATTGAAAATTTGAACAAGTCAGCCAAAGAAGAAGGAGCCGTATCTTCAGCCGCATATGGAAACGCAGGTGTTTTACCTATTTCATATGCATTTGTTAAGCTACTAGGTTCCCATGGATTACCTTTTGTCAGTTCAATAGCTATTTTGAATGCAAACTATTTGATGAATCGGTTGAAGAAACACTACAAGATTTTATTTATTGACGAAGAGAATGGATTCAACCATTGTGCTCATGAGTTCATTATAGATTTGAGGGAATATAAATCAAAGAATATAGAAGCTATAGATGTTGCAAAGAGGTTACAAGATTATGGTTTCCATTCACCAACATTAGCTTTTCCAGTTCCTGGAACTCTGATGGTTGAGCCTACTGAATCTGAGAATGTCGAAGAATTAGATAGATTTGCAGATTCGTTGATCTCGATAAAAGCTGAAATTGATGATTTTCTAGCTGGGAATCCAAGAGGTCAGATGTTAAAGAATGCACCTCATTCACTACAGGACTTGTTGATATCAGCGGACTGGGAGACTCGAGGTTATACTCGAGAAGATGCTGCGTATCCTTTACCTACATTAAAAAATAATAAATTTTGGCCAGCAGTGTCAAGAGTAGATGACAAATATGGGGATATGAACTTAATTTGTACATGTCCTAGTGTGGAAGACTTAAGTTTATAATGTTGGAAATTTTGGAAACTTGGGTAAGGTTGCTTGAAAATTTATATTCTAAATATTTGAATAAATTATGTTTATTTATATTTATGTTATTTTTTTTCTTTTCAAGTGTCGGAAGAGATCTTGGATGAAACAAGAATAAAAAAATATAGAATATATTTATGCTTAATTAGTTTATTACGAATCTTAATATGATTTTTTTATACATTCATTAACATGATTATTTAGATATTATTATTATTATTAGCATTGTTGTACCTAAATCCTCTTTTCTTATTGCCTGAATTATTCAAAGCAGAACTGTGATAATCATAATTGGCACCGCTTAGATTGACTTTTTTCTGATTTAATACTTTAGTATCAGAATTTTCTCCTCCAAAGAAACGAGAAGTTGTTCCAGTGATACTATCAACTTCAGGTATACTACTACTAACACTATCATTCTTATTTAGTGTTTTTATTCTCTTTTTCCTCAAGTCCATAATTACTGGTTTTAAATATTTATACTTTTTATAGTGCTTTTCAGTAATGCCAGGTAGTGCTTTGAATTCTTCCATTGATGCAGGGAGGATATTGGCTATTTTTTTTAATAAAGTGTCCGGAAGAAAATTTGCCACAGGTGGATTCATTCTATTGGCAAGATTGAAACAGATATCTCTCAATCTTTTATAAGCGAAGGATAGATCATTCAGCTCCTGAGTAGTTCTCCATTGTGCACTATTGTTCAACAATATCGGCTTTATTGGTGAGATAGCAGTTTCATCAAATTTATAGGAATCCAGATGCTCTTTAGCACTAATGAAAGAAACTTGTGGAGCTTTACGTACTTCAGAAGCAGTATCTACATTATTGATGTCACGGCTACTACTTCTACTCCCCGACGAAGGCCTCGATGATGATGAAGGAGTACTATTAAATTGCATTTCTACTTTTAGATTACCAGACATCAATTTTCGGAATGCACTACCAGGCCGGACATAAGTTGTAGCAAAACCGCTATTATTCATAATAGAGTATTCTTCCAAAATGTTTTTTGTTACTAGATGGAAAAATATCCTCTCAACATCAGATTTTGGCAAGGTCCGCCCAAACCCATGCTCACTTAAGTTAGTATGACCACTTTGAACCATTTTGGCACTTTTAGATCCCTTGAAGATATCCTGACAATGTATCAATGTGACACGATCATGCTGAATTTTATCAACCATAGTGGCAATTTTCTTTGCGGTATCGGTAATATCTCTTCTCTCACTGGCAATATTTATATTATTTCGACAGTTATCACAGTTTTTATGACACAACTTAGCATCGAAATTCTCATTGAAATAAGCTAATACTAATTTTCTCCTACAATCCGTGGCATTATCACAATAGGAAAGAACTTGTAGAAGCTTGTTAAGATGTTTTTCCTTATTTGCCCGATCTAAATTCTTATCTCTTTGAATCATTGTCTGCATTGTTCTTATGTCTCTAAATGAGAAATACGTGGTACAATAAGAATTTTTCCCATCTCTACCAGCACGACCAGTTTCCTGATAATAGCCTTCCAGCGTTCTTGGAACTGTGAAATGAAATACAAATCTAACATCAGGCTTATCTATACCCATCCCAAAAGCAACTGTGGCACATATTACTTGTAGTTCATCGTTTTGCCATGCTTTCTGTACTCTTAATCTTTCTTCTGGTTCCATGCCTGCATGGTAATAAGCACATTTTATGCCATTTCTTTGCATTTGATCAGATGTTTGTTCACATGATCTTTTCGAATGACAATATATAATACCAGTTTGATTCCTATATTTTGTCTTGATACTATCTGCAATTTCGTAAATTGTATTCTTAGTCTTTTTCAACACTTCATAATAAAGGTTCGTACGATTGAAACTCTGCTTCAGAAATACGGGATTTTTTAGTTTTAGGTTGTGAATGATATCCATTCTCACTTGCTCACTCGCTGTAGCAGTAAGAGCTATTAGAGGTATATCAGGGAAGTCTTCTTTGAAAACTTTCAATTCTTTATAATCAGGTCTGAAATCGTGACCCCAATTAGAAACACAATGAGCTTCGTCAACAACTATTCTAGCTAATTTGCCCTGTTCATATAATTTCTTTATTGCCCTTTTACATTGACTTGATGCACTTATCATTTCAGGCGAGATATAAATTAGATCGAGCAATCCGGTTATAAATAGGTTGAAGGTATGTCTTCTTTCTTCAGCTGTACCTTTAGAACTAAACATGCATGCCTTGATATCCTTCTTGATAAGATGTTCAACTTGATCCTGCATTAAAGAAATTAAAGGCGAGATCACAATAGTAGTACCACTTGTAGTTCCTGACTTGACCATAGCTGGAAGTTGATAACATAAGGATTTACCACCACCGGTTGGCATTAAAACGAAGACGTCTTTTCCACCTAAGGTGGCATTGATGGCTTCCAACTGATTTGCTCTAAAACCTGGCAGTTTGAATGTTTCATGCAATCTGTATTCAACTTCATTCGACCAAGGATGTGAAGTGCCGTTAACTTCTTTATTATTTAGCTCTCTTGATCTATTGAAATCATGATTAGTAGCAATGTCATCTAACAATGAAAAATCGTCATCAAGATCTTCCTTAGCACTAACATTAGGAAATTCTTTTTTGATGATTGGAGGTAAAGAGAATGCAGAGTTTTCTATATCAGTTAATTTCCTTTCAGCTATTATCTTTAAATCATTATCTAATTCTTCCATATTTATTGCTTGTGTTTCATTTTCTCTCTCTTCATCAAATCTTTCTAAATCGCTATCTGATAAATCATCATTTTCATCTAAGAAATCCTCTTTCTCAGAAATTCTGCCGTCGTTATCAGAGTCTATGATTTCTAAGTCAGAATGAGACATGGGAATGCCATTTCTTTCTACTGGGTGTGTATTTTCTTTTATAAGCATTTCATCAACAAGTAAATCAATTTCATCTATTGGTTCAGCTACTGGTCTGTTTGGAGATGACAGAATAATTTCCACTTTTTCGTCAGGAGTAGAATGAAATTCCTCATCCTCATTAATACTATCATCGTCTACAACAAAATCAACATCACTCTGGTTCAATTTCTCATTTTCCATTCTTTCCTCATCCGGTGTATCCATATAGCTAGACATATTATCATCTTCAGCTTCCATAGTATCGTTTTCTTCTTGCGTTTGTGGTTTACCTACTCTGTAGTCGAAAGGATCATCCTTTTCTGGGATTTTGTAATTGACTGGCAGTCTCTCTCTCATACTTCTTTGGGGTCGATCATTTGTAACAATATTGGAATGGATAATGTTATCATTATCAGTAGTTGCCATATAAGTGCTGTTCGTAGTGGTTGTAATTTCATTTGATATCTCAGTACTAACAAATTTTGAATGTATCACTGTAGGTTCATTATCATCTTCATCATCTTCATCATCTAACACCTGTATTAACTCTTCATGCATCAGATGCTTGTCCTTCATGAATGATAATTCATGCAAAGGTGGAATACTCGTGAGGATTTGATTTTGATTCAAGTTTTGCTGTGAAGATGACGTGACTTCTATGTTCCCGTTGTCAAATTTTTGAGATAAACCAGCCACTTGTAGTTCTAGGTCCTTTATCTTTGATTCAACTAAAATTAAATTTGGATTAATCTCAGAAGAGAGTCTTTGGCGCTTTGAGTCCTCTGAGAGAGAAGTAGATTCCATTATGGAACATTTCTCTAAAAGAAGTGTTGCTTGTTCTTTAAGAACCTCGATCAAAGCAGTCTGTAGGCCAATTATTTTAACATTAGTAGATCTCTCCGACAAAGAAGAGTTGGCAGAGGCTATAATTTGTCTGTTTGGCTCTATCGTGCTTCCTGCCCTTGTATTTGAATTACCAGCAACAGTCGATATCGGCCAACTAGAATGATTGATCTGATTTATAGGAGTGCTTTTTGAAGTTATTTGAGATGCTTTCTCCCTTACGATGGGTGTACTTATACTAAAGTCTTGAATTGGTTGAGAATGTGAATTAGATTGAATATTAGTTTTATTTGATTTGAATCTATCCTGAAGGGTGGAATTAGCCGTTGTAAATTTAGATTGCGTATCTAAAGAAGGTCGTACTCTTTTATTTGAAATATGCTTGTTGATAGTCCTAAGTACTAAATCTTTCTCATCTTGAATTGAACTTGTTTCCTTTAACCATTTGTGTTCTCTCCTCAGGTTATTGGATGGCTTAGAGACCATATTAGATATCTCCCTCTTTTAAATCCAGCAATGGGGTATATGGGATAAGTAGTACCTTTGGCTGTCAAACACTAATTGAACTATCAGAAATATAAACTTCTGGATGCTAATGCTAATCGCCACCAGATAATAAGTAATCGAGATACCACTACATATTAATATCTAAAACTGATGAGCATTCGCGTTAAATTTCAGAATTTTTTTAATTCCAGGGCTCATCGCAAATTGGAAGATTCAAACACACACAAAAGATCAAACTCATTAAGATAAGAAGAGAGTAGAAGGACACCTTATCAAGGTTATATACATCGAAGAAGAGTGAATAAGCTATGGTAGGTGGTTACATACATGGATACAGGATGTCTATTGCCCAGGTGAGCAGGTATTTGCTAGGAGGAGTAGGTAGGTCGCTGTTATATAGAAATCCTCTTTTGTACAATAGTTCTTTATCCCTGGTGAGACCACTTGTCTTGCATAACACTTTCCATTCAAACACTAGACGGCTATATAATGGGCCGCTTTCTTGGCCTGACTACTATAGGTCCTGGCAAATAAAGAAAGATCTAACCCCCAAAGCTGTTCATACTTTATTGAGTAGGAAATCTGGTGAAATATCATCATGGCTTTTCAAAAATTGGGGTATCAACTTGACAGGAGATGGTAAGGGTATTTCCTGGCTTACATCTAGGGTTAGAACCACAAATGAAGCTGTTAGGATGCTTCTTGATTCTCTACAAATAATGGTAGCACGATATCAAGATGATCTGGAAGTATTTCAAATGATGAATGCACAGAAATTGAATAGTGGCTCTTTCATCGAATTCAAGTATACTCCCATTACTTTCCAATCGTATCCAGAAGTGAGTTTCATGAACAGATCCACTATCCAGAGCACTGCGGATGATATCAATAAGGTATTAGAGGTCCATGGTGCCATCAGTAAGATCTTTGAAAACTACGGTTCATTGCCAATGACAAGATCAGCGGACGCCATCAAAGTACACTTTCCAAACTTGGCAATGATCGAGACTGAACAACTTATCATTGAGCTGGGTATCAAGATAGGTTCTGTCCAACCAGATTATAAAGAATTAGAGATCGTTTCAATGAATTCTTCAATAGATGATTTTTCTATCATTCATAATGAATTCTCTCCCGTTCTTTCAGATTGTAACTAATTTAGTGGCTTGGAATTCACCTAACCAGTATATAAATTATATATATCATGTTGTTTGCTTGTGTTGTAGTTATTATATAAATAATATTGCTTATACTATTATTTTTCTCTTATTGGAAGGCGTAGTGAAAAATTGTTATTATCATGAGAAGTATTACATATTCAAATATTCAAAGGTTAAAATTGTGCTCTGTTTATAGCAAGATCTTAGTATATTTGAGTAAGAATGGCTGAGGAGAATACTTTAGATACAACTCCATCGAATGGGGATGGAGAAGTCATGGATTCATCGAATAAACCTATTTACGACTCGAATGGTGATGAATCAGGAAAGCAGATAGATAACGAGGAAGAAGATAAAGGCATACAAGTTATTGAACCTGTGCCATCGTCACTGAATGAAGCTACTTTGGAGATGATCAGAGATGCAGACTCTAAAATAGAAAGCATTGATAATATGTCAATGACAGAGACTAAGGGCATAAATACCTCAGAGACTAATAATAAAGATAAGAGTGCAGCTAAAACTTCAATTGAAGTATTAAATGATGTAGATGAGAATCAGGAAACTTTACTGAATAAGACAACTGCTCCTCCTTTACCATCTAGAAACAACAAAACCGATAATGGTAGAGAAATCGCCCCTGAATCTATTGCATCTAACAGTATTGAAAACACTGTACCGAATCTACCTCCAAGAGGAAATGATAATAAGGGTTCTGTAATTGTACCAGTACTACCACCGAGAAAGAAAACCCCAATGGCGTTACCTGAGCTAGATAATGATAAAGACTCTGATTTTGAAAACCCAATTGCTTCTACTAGTCTCATGGTTTATAGATTAACTCACTCCCTGAAGGATTTGAAACTTGAAGGAAAGGAACCTGAGAAAATACAGTCGTCTACTGAAACTGTAGATGAAATAGATGTGGATCCTTTGCTTCAAAATCTTGTTAGGGATCCAATTGGAACTATAAACAATCACCACCAGGAATTATCTAATTCATTGATAAAAGAGAAAATTTCATCAGAGTTCAGACGTAATGTTTGGGATGCTGTAACTTTTAGTCAGTGCCATAATTGGGATATAATATTTGAGAGTTTACTCCAAAAGAAGAGTAAGCACCAAGATGCCCTAGAGATAGATTTGAAAAAATTTGATAAAATAAAGAATTCCCAAGACAAATACAATGCTTTATTTAATGTTGTTAGAGGATACTTAATATTTGATGAAGATATTAGGTACGATTCCTCAATGATTAATATTGCATGGGTAATACACCATATTTATATGGATGAGATTAAAACATTCGGAATATTTACCACTTTAATGAGGTTTTATAAGATAAGAGAATTATTTACTGATATTTCAGAAACAGAACCATTAATATTGTATCAATTTGATAGAATCATTGAAGAAAAATCCTCAAAATTATATAATCACTTAAGAAAGGAAAATATAAGCTCAAAAATGTTTGCATTAGAATGGTTTAAGACAATATTCTCTACAGTATTTCCTATAGATCTGTTACTTCCAATATTTGATACTGTATTGCTGGAAGGTGTGGAATCGTTACTGAAATTTACCAGTAACTTATTATTACACAATGAGGATAAGTTAATTGAGTTGAAGTTTGATAGCTTGTTAATATATCTACGAAACAAGTTATTTAATTTCTATCTCTTTGAGAAAGTTACAACAATGGAAGAGCACAATGAGCGACAAATTGAATCCGGAGATGAAATATCCGTGATAACATATTCTCCATTCCATCTTAGTAGAGAAACTTTTGATATACAAAGTTTTTTGATAGATTCATTGAATATTACAGGTATTACACCTGAACAATTAAGAATATTTCGAAATGAGTACGTGGAAATCCATAGGAATGAACTTATTCAAGAAGAACAATTAGCACAAAGTAAGGAAAGAAATATGGAATTACAGAAAGAGGTTCATAAATTAGAGAATGATTACACTATTCTTAATAGGGAGCATGTTACTATTGCGAATGAATTATTACAAAATCAATTGAAGATTGAATCAGTCTCTAAGGATAATACTGAAAGGAAATTACAAATATTACAAGTAAAGAAAGAAATTGAAGAAGCGAAGAAGAGAAATGCCAAATTACAATCTGTTTCAGTACCGGAAGAATTGAAAAAAGATTTGGATAAGACAATTTCGAAGAATGGTAAAGTAATGCAAGAGAATTTAATACTTCAGGATAGAGTTAGCAATATGGAGATAATGATTGAAAAATTAAAGAATGCCAATGAAGCTGGTATTAGTATGGCTGATATTCCGGAATTGAGAGATAAGGATAAGGATAGCAAGACAGCAGTACTAGGTGGTGGATGGTCTGGAATTAAAAGTGTATTTAAATAGAGTAAAAGAAATATTGTATATGAAATTATGTCTCTTTTGTTATTTTGTCGCTATGTGATGTGTGTGATATGATAAATAATAATAATATTTGGAAGTTAACAAATTCGGGATAATATAATTTGTTAGGGAAACAGAAAAAACAAAAAAATAGTAATAAGCAAAAGTAGTTGAGTAAGATAAGGCAGTGGGCGTATATATATAAGAAGGTGGAAGTGACAGTATGAAGAATCTGTTTGGATTTATTAAGGTGAATATTGGTAAGAGAAAATTTTCTATACTGAAGACGTTGAATAGAGAATGGCGATTAGTTGAGACAAGGAAAATAGCGATTAAACCAGATTATAAAATAGGAGATGAGAAACCTTATCATATGCCAAGAGAGAAATTGAAATATCCTGAGTATAAATGGGGGGAACCTAATGTATTTAAACAGAGTTCAAAAGGGTTATATGGTGGATCATTTGTTCAATATGGGAATCAAGTATCTGAGAGTAAGAATAAATCTCGCAGAAGATGGCTACCTAATGTAATTCATAAGACTTTATGGAGTGAGGCGTTAAATAAGAAGATATCGATGAAACTAACAGCGAAAGTGTTACGAACCATAAGTAAAGAGGGAGGATTAGATAATTATTTGATAAAGGATAAATCTGCAAGGATAAAAGAGTTGGGACCGTTTGGATGGAAGTTACGGTACTCTGTAATGAAGGAGATGGGAAAGGGTAAGATGCAATGAGTTGGAAGTTAGACATGTAAATAGTAATCACTGAGATTCAACATATATATTCAGGTATCTATCTATTGTAATTTAATATGAAAGAATTTGTATGACTGTTACTACATCCAGACATTTTTTGTTAGAATTACTTTTTTTAACTGTGTAAAAAGCCAAAAATTTCATCTATATGCAAAAAATTACCGGAAACGGCAAAACGGAAGTGGAAAAAGCTATGAAATTTCCAGAAAAATAATTTTGTGAATGGGAAGAAAGCGATATAGATGAATAATGATTAAAAGATATAAACGATGGGTATATTAAATTTTATTGAAGGTTAGGCATTTTAAATAGCGTTAAGCAAATAATATAAGAGAAAGATGGCCGTTAAGACAGGTACGTATATTTAAATTTGCGATTGAAATTGTTATTGCGATTTTGGGAGGGGGGCATATATGAAGGAAAATATAAAGACGAATTCAAGATTTACTAACAAATATATTAATAATTAATTTATAGGTATTGCCACTGGTTTAAACAAGGGTAAGCAAGTTTCAGCAATTACTCCAGCTGCTAAGATTTCTTATAAGAAGGGTGTTTCATCTAACAGAACCAAGTTTGTTCGTTCATTAGTTAGAGAAATTGCTGGATTAGCTCCATATGAAAGAAGATTACTTGATTTAATCAGAAACTCTGGTGAAAAGAGAGCCAAGAAGGTTGCTAAGAAGAGATTAGGATCTTTCAAGAGAGCCAAGGCTAAGGTTGAAGAAATGAACAATATTATTGCTGCTTCTCGTCGTCATTAAGAGTAGTATTAGATTTCCTTTCTTTTTCTTTTCTGTTTAAAAAAAAAGATTAAGTAAATGTATATTTTACGTATATATATGATAAGACATATTTTCTAATTAAGCCCTATCAAAAGAAATCCCTACATAATAACTTTACCTGTCACTAATATGAATCAAGACAAGCCCTGTATTTTAAAATATTAATATGGATTATAGAGGAAAATTACCCGAAGAAAGCAAATGAGAAAAAAATTTTATTTCAAGAAAAAGTATAAAAGGCGAAGAAAAAATGAAATTTCATAAGAGAAGAAATGATTATTATCAAACATTTTTTCTTCTATTATAACTTTTGGAAAAAAAAACCATACAATGTCTTTTATTTATAGACACCCAGAGTCACGATTCGACCAGGTTTAACAGCCAATGGACGTTATAATTGCATGACACATCATTACTTCTAGGAGTGTTGATGAAGAATGTGATTACGGTAAAGTAGTTAGATATTTTATTGTCGTGCTCGCGGTAGATCTTAGAGTAATTCCCCAACGGCTTCTTCTGGAGCAAGAGGGGGAGATTGGAAAGTATCTTTGCTAGAACTGTGAATCAATATAAGTTATGATTAGATATTTCTCCACTTACAACTGTGTGCTTGTATATCTGTGTAGCGTAGTTTCTGTGTAAACATCGAATCGGAACAACTCGGAACGAGTACTAAAAGAGACCGGAACGAGCCGGAGTAAGGGGGAAAACCCAGACACCTCTGCTTGAAGTGCGGGGTTGTGCGGCAACCACCACAAAAAGTGATCTGCAAAGTGGACAGCTTCGAGAAGTATAAAAGTGTCGATTAGCATAAAGGCAACAACTGTAGCATGGGATCTTGTGTTGTGTTGTGTTGTGTTGTGTTGTATTGTATTATTGTATTAAAGTGAAGTGTAGTGTAGTGTATGCCCATGGTAAGCAACTCTGTATAGCCCCCCGTCAATGCATTTCAACTTGGATATCCCTTCCCCTCTCGAGGAGGTCAGCGTGTTTCCTCTCTCCTTTGTCAAGAACAGCTTGCATCCCATTGTGTCTGTGGAGCAAGTTCATGAACAAGAGCAAGAGCAAGAACAAGAAGATAACAACACATCCATTCCTACTATTTTGAACTCTCCGTTACTACATACACAATCCAACAACTCAAATATAGACACATTATTCTTATCTACCCCAGAGGACGCTTACCAAAATGAGTATTCATACGAAAGAGTCCCAACAAATTATTCATTCTCCGAGCATACCCATATAAATAATGATTCCTTCATGTCAGAGTCCTGTAATAATATAGCACAACAAAATTACAGACTCTGGTTGTCTTCATTCTAATCTTATCTTCATCTATATATACATATATATATAACTTCTATATCTGTTTTGCATATAATTTATAATTTCATCTCATTTGTAAATCTTTTTTTCTTAAGGGGAAGGGGCATCAGTCTCTCTTATTTTATCAATTTCTCGAGACTCCTTAACTACTGTTTCTTTATAATATATTATTACTCTTTTTTTTATTTTTTTTTTATTCATTTTTGATAAGGTAATAAATAATACTACGCTTATTTTAGGGAGAAGATCTTATTTTCTTATTTTTATTCTTATTACTCTATTTACACAAAAGCTATACAACCCACA
Organism: Kazachstania viticola; assembly: GCA_030571575.1. NCBI lineage: Eukaryota > Fungi > Ascomycota > Saccharomycetes > Saccharomycetales > Saccharomycetaceae > Kazachstania > Kazachstania viticola. The sequence goes on from JAJLXZ010000152.1 coordinate 141,114, forward strand.
AAATGTCTGCTCAACTAACTATAGAAGAACAGAGATTACTAGAAAATGAAAATAAAGAAAAATATTGGAAGAAATGGGGGCCTTACCTAAGTGAAAGAAGCTGGGCCACAGTTCGTGAAGATTATTCTTTCAATGGTGATGCTTGGTCAAATTTCCCATTCGAACATGCAAACGCAAGAGTATTCCGTTGGGGTGAAGATGGTTTATTCGGTGTCTCTGATAATAAACAATTGATTTGTACTAACGTTGCTCTTTGGAATGGTAAAGATTCAAGATTGAAAGAAAGATTATTTGGTTTAACTGGTCCTCAAGGTAATCATGGAGAAGACGTTAAAGAATTATACTACTATTTAGATAATACACCGACTCATTCCTATATGAAGGCTTTATATAAATACCCTTTCATGAAACCATTCCCCTATGAAGAATTAATCGAAAATAACTCAAAGAGAGGTTATCAAGATTTAGAATTCGAAGTTTATGATATCGATGGTTTATATAAAAATAAACAAAATAATGATAACCCTTATTTCGATGTCTTTTATGAAATGGCAAAAGATGATCAAAATCCAAATGATCTCAATTTTAGAATTACAGTTCATAATAGAAGCTCGCTAGAATCTGGTGAATTATATATCATACCACAGATTTTCTTTAGAAATACTTGGGCTTGGGATGGTTCAGAAAATATTGATAAACCTTCTCTTCAGAAGGATCCTAACGCTGATAATTTAATTTCTATCTCTCATAAAAAATATGGTACTAGAAAGATTGTATTTCAACCATCTCCAGGTGGATTTGAAAATAATAACTCTGATAATGAAATAGATCAAGTCGAGGAGGATGATATCGAACCAGTATTATTATTTACTGAAAATGAATCAAATTTAATTAAATTATTCAATGAAAAGGAAAATAAATCAAATTTTACTAAGGACGCTTTTGAAGAATTCTTAGTTCATAAAAATAAAGATGCAGTTAATGAGAAAAATATTGGTACAAAAGCTTGTGCTGTGTATCATTTTAAAAATATCCCACCAGGAGAATACGTTACCGTTAGATATAAATTCACTGATGATTTTGAAAATTCAATTTATTCAGCTCCAGGCTTAGCTGTAGTCGATGAAGAAGAATTCGATAATATTTTCGATAATCGGGAAGAAGAAGCAGATCAATTCTATAATAGAATTACTCCCTCCCCAATAAGTGATGAATTAAGAAATATTCAAAGACAAGCATTTGCTGGATTACTTTGGACAAAACAATTTTATAATTTCATTTATGATAATTGGTATAATGGTGATAAAAATATTAAACCAAGACCACCACCTAATAGAGCTAATGGTAGAAACAAAAACTGGAAACATCTTTATATAGATGATATCTTATCAATGCCAGATAAATGGGAGTATCCATTCTTTGCATCTTGGGATTCTGCTTTCCATTGTATTCCTCTAGCTATGATCGATCCTTTTTTCGCTAAGAAACAGTTAGATTTATTGACAAGAGAATGGTATATGCATCCAAATGGTCAAATTCCTGCTTATGAATGGAATTTCAATGATGTTAATCCTCCTGTTCATGCTTGGGCTGTTTATCGTGTATTCAAGATAGAAAGAAACCTTTACGGTAAAGAAGATCGTGTTTTCTTAGAGAGTGTATTCCAAAAATTACTATTAAATTTTACTTGGTGGGTTAATCGTAAGGATACTAATGGTAAAAACGTTTTCGAAGGTGGTTTCCTAGGCTTAGATAATATCGGTATCTTCAATAGATCAGAACCACTACCCACAGGTGGTACTTTAGAACAAGCAGATTCTACTGGTTGGATGGCTTTCTTCTCCTTACAAATGTTAAATATAGCATTAGAATTAGCTAAACAAAATCCCGTCTATGAATCCATTGCCTCCAAATTTTTTGAACATTTTATTCTTATTAGTGATTCAATGTCTTATGAATACGAATATGAAGAAACTGGTGAATTAGGTGAAAAAATAATGAGACAAAATCTTTGGAATGAAGATGATCAATTCTATTATGATGCCATCTCTTGGGGTGGTAAAAATAGACAACAATTACCAATTAGATCGTTAGTTGGTTTAATCCCATTGTACGCTTCAATGACTTTAGAACCAAGTATCTTAAATCAATTCCCGCGTTTCAAGAAAAGAGTATTATGGTTCATTAATAATCGTCCCGAAATATTCGATAGAAATATTGCTTCAATGACAAAGAGAGGTGTAGGTGAAAGACTATTATTATCCTTAGTCACTAAAGAGAGATTAGAAGCTGTCCTGACGAGATTATTAGATGAAACTGAATTTTTATCCTCTTACGGTATTAGATCATTATCTAAATATCACGAAGATCATCCTTTCGAAATGAATGTAAACGGGACTCAATATACAGTGAAATATTTACCAGGGGAATCTGACTCTGGTATGTTTGGTGGTAATTCAAATTGGAGAGGCCCCATTTGGTTCCCTACTAGTTTCTTAATTATTGAAGCATTACAGAGATTTTATTTATACTATGGCTCTAGCTTTAAAGTGGAATGCCCAGTTGGTTCAGGAGAATATCTAAATTTAGCTGAAGTAGCTGAAGAAATTTGTTACAGAATGATTCATTTATTTGTCCCTGATGAAAATGGTGAAAGAGCTATATATACTGGAGAACATTCCAAATTTCTTTCAACAGATCCTTATTTCAAAGATTATGTTACATTTTACGAATATTTTGATGGTGATACTGGTAGAGGTTTAGGAGCTTCTCATCAATGTGGCTGGACCGCATTAATCACTAAATGGATTAGTGATGTTGGTTTATCTTGTGTTAGACTACCACGAACTCCAAGATCATCAGTATCCGCTGCTTCTATTTTAACAGCAACGAGTACTGGAAGTAATAGTGAAGCTCCATTTGTTGAAGGTTCACGTAGAACAAGAAAATGGGTAAGACGGAAGAGTGCTAAATCTTTAGTTAACTTCACTGCAAACGTATTAGAATTAACCGAAGAAGAAAAATATATGCACAGAATTGGTGGTACTACTACTGGGTTGACGCCAAGAAGTAGTATAACCAGTGAAAAAGCTAAAGAAATTATGTCTCAACAAATAAAGATACAAGAAAATAAGGAAAGGGAAAGATTGGAGAAGGCTTTGGAACCAAATGGGGAATCAGATGGTTCCAAAGATTTAAGTAGTAACAAAACTTCAAAAATAATCAATAAATTAAAAGATAAAGTTAAAAAAATGACTTTGAATAGTAAAGGTATTGAAGTCGAATTTACTGATGGAAATGAAGATGAAGATACTGAAAACTCAACTAAAAATTAGATAAGTCTATAATACAAAATAGCCTGACAAATAGTCTGTTCTTTACTTCCCTTTGGGAGAAAGAGTAGATATTTAAAAGTTTTCCATTTATCTATATATACTACATAAATCGGATCAGAAACCCTCTGATCCATTGAACCCGTTAAAGGAGGTCAATAGGAATATATTATAATATTTCTTCTTGGATATTTGATTACAATGATTCCATGCAGAAGTTAATCTACCATCAATACAGGAACCACTCATATAAAAATTATCGGCACCTGAGCCATCGAACATATATGCAAATGCGTCTCTTAAAATAGTCAATTTCAGATCTTCTACTGAACCATATTCCTTCTTGATATATTCCAGTAGGTATGCATCATTATCGACCAGTTCATTTATCTTCAAAAGTGTTTGATCAAAGGGTATTAAAATACTTGGAATTTGAGTATATTTATCTAGGAAGAACAACGCATTTGGAACTGCATCATCACCGAGATGAACGACAGAAGAACCAACCCATGCTTGTGATTTGGAGCGGCATTCTGAGATAATTCGTTGCATCTCCTTATAGATAGTTGGACAGGATTTGATACGGTTCAAACCATGACCAGTTGACGCAAGCCTGTATTGGGAACCATCAAAGAGGTCTGAATCAGCCATATACCACAGACGAATCATCTCTCTTTGGATAACTGACCATAACATCAATGATTGTTGGACATATTGGTATTGTCTCTTATGGTCATGAGTTAAACGTGAGCCATTTCTTCCGTATTGAATACCAATGGAATATTTTTCCTCAATCTCCGGGTTTTGGAAGACTTCTAATCTCTCTAACATTCTCATCACTGGCTTTCTGTTCATATTAATAAAGGCATTATAATCGCCAATTGAATACAATACTTGACGAATATCTTCTCTGCTATATATGCTATTGGAGTATTTAGAACTTAATTTTTCAATAGCAGACTCTTTTTGTTTAATCAACCTGTTAATTTGTGGTCTACTTTTACCAACTGGAGAGATATGAGCTGTAGCGTATAATACTAATTTATCATCTAATATATTCACCGCACTATTATTTCCATTAGAGGTTAGAAATGAGTCCACAGTTTTTATGGGTTTGAAAAGGTGAAATTCCATATGCTCTTCAATCATAGGTAACCTTGAATCCATTACCATATAACACAATTTCCCATATGTGTCTCTCATCCTTTCTGGATTCATAATCTTATAACGTCTACCAATTTCAAATATATCTTGAAACCATTTTTCATTGTCAGAGAAATTTCTCATTTCCAATAATTTCTTCCCAATTTTTAAATCTGATGCTATAACCAAACCAGTCAATACCGAGCAAATCTCTTTTAATTGTTCTACTATTCTCTTAGCTTTGGATTTATTAGACAGTATATCAACACGATCTGTATATTCAGAAACTTGTAATGCAGCTTCAAGCAATCTTAGTAGCTGCCTTTCTTCGTAAGACAAACGCATTGGAATAAACTTTGCGTTTTCCTTCAGAATGGTCAAAATTCTGTCATCTATAACAGCTTCATTAATTTTGATATCTTCATTTGAAGGTAATGAGTTTTCCTTACTATCTGACATGTTTGTAGCGTTTTTATCATCATTTAAACTATTAGTTGTAGCGGATGATCCATCATTATTAGTAGTGGCCTGTGTTAATTTGATAAATTCATGGGCCTTACGTTTACCACCTCTATGTATCATCTCAAAACAAACTACACAGAACTGTTCGTCACAATCTTTACAAATAATCTCAGTTTTCATGTCCTTACATTCAATACAGAGTGATGGATCAATTGTCTCTCCTTCATCAAGGTTGCCACCGCCATTTTCAAAATCCATTACTTCATCATCTTCGTCACTGTTCTCCACATATTCAGAGTCCAGTATTTCTTTCAAAGATCTCTTTGCACTCATAATTCCGTTTATTGATCCCTCACTTCCTAAACTATAGATGGATAAAGACACTTTTCAGTCTAATTCTTCTAGTTAGAGCTAATGTCATCGTGCAAGTATTAAAATTTCAATATTTTTTCTGATCGTCACAAACAGCGAAAAAATGTCAAAATAAGTCTTAAATTGAGTAGCTGCTAAATATAAATATAATTCAGTAAAAGCTCTATAGCAATTGCTAGATCGATGGCTACGTGAGAAAATAATGGTTAATGGAGTAAATAGAGCACACAAGGAAGATCATCATGATAACAGGAGGACTACACGCGAAGGAAAAGTGGTGACAGACATAGTTAAGCGTTGTTTACTTTTTGTTTTGGTTACTTTGCTAATGTATAGATTAGTAGGACTCTTCAAAGAAGGTAACTTTCAAACCACTACTTATTGGAGGAATTGGATGCCTGTGGGCCATGAAATAGTGGATTTAGGAAGAACAAAAGAAGCAGTGCAAATATTTGGAGGAATCGAATTTAATCCTGATGACGTTAATCCTGTTAATATTCCAAGGTTAGTTGTATTTTTATTGCTATGCCTTGGTATTACAGTACCGTTTTTCTTCTAATTTGATAAATTAGCTTAGAGTTAATTCAAAATAATGTTCATGAATATTAGTACAATAGTATATGTAAAGTAAAAAAAAAAGAATATGTGTATATAAGAACATTCAATATAAAATATGATGAGACTCATGCAGTATCATCAATTAGATATGGATCTTCGTCAGCATCTATATCTTCAGCATCAAAACGTATCATTCCTTCTGGAGTACTTAACCAAGCCTTTGAATAATGACTTACTGAGCTACTCTTGGCTCTCTTATTTAGATTCTTTTGTTCATACAGTATAGGAATATTATTGGTAGGGAAGTCAGGATCTGAGGTTGGCTTTAAAATAACAGTTCCTTCCCATCTATAGTCTTCATTGAAAGGTTTAATACAACGAATAGATTCACTAATGAATCTATGGTTCGAACATTCCTTCTTAAATGGAGACCATTTCTCACCATCATCACAATCAGTTTCATTGGTTGGAGTTTGCGTAAGAGTTAAGGATAAGGGTGTTAAAGTTGGTTGTAATGATAAAAAGTTGCTGCTTTCCATTTCAGTTTCTATAAATTCAGTTTCATCGTCGTCGTCATCATCATCGTATTCTGCTTCATACTGTTGTGAATGATAGCTTTCGTTAAAATTTTCTTCTCTTTGCAATGCAGGGGAAGTTTGATTATTTCCATAACTTGAGTAATTTAACTTTGTTATTTGACGTGGTTCGGAAGGAGAGAAGAATGACTTAAATTTTGATGTAAAGGAAGACATTTTTTTCTTAGTAATCATGGTATTTTCTTCAGTATGACGATCATATCCTACTCTATTAAATTCTGGAATAAATACAGGGCCAGATATTTGACCCATTGATGTAACCGACGATCTACGCGAATGTGATCTGTTCTTGTATATATTGAGGTAAGAATTTGGACCGTCATGACTTGGTTCAGAAGTGGTAGAATTACTTCTACTTCTATTTCTTCTTCTTCTCCTTGGAACAGTTTTATATTTTGGAAATTTTCTTATTTGTAAATCTAATGATACACATATCCCCATGCTTAGATAAGTTGACCAATTGATGAGATCATTAACGTTTGGAAATTTCAGTAGAAATTGTTGATTCTCACAACGAAGTCTTAGGATATCGATTTTTTCAACTTTATCAAAAGTAACAGGATTTCTGTTAATATAATCGTTTGGTAAACCAAATTTGGCGAACTGTAAAGAGAAAGATTTAAATAAAGTTTTTTGATTCAAATATTTGTCTTTATTAGAATTAATTTTATCCAATATAATTTGATTTTCAATATCGTGAGTGAAGAAATAGGGTTTCTTCCTCAGATATAAGAGATTTGATTCATTTGAATTACCATAAAGATAACGATAACCGTTATTATGATAATCTTTAATATCTTTAGTTAATTTGTTAGATGGAATATAAAAATTTAATTGAGTAGAATTAATCTCCATTATTAAATTAAACCAAATTTTTGATTGGATAAAATTTACATGTTGTGCAAAATCAAAAAACTCTAATTTCATCGATACTAAAGTAATTTTGGAAACAGTTGGTTCATAAGTAGGGGGTACATCAGAATCATTACATGGTGAAAGATGTTCATAGATAGGGATAGTAGTGTTTGTCGATGGATTAACTTCATCATATGTAGGAGGTTTACTTGGTTCTGGATCTATATAGTTTAAAAATTCTTGTTTTTTAAAGTCATATGAGGAAGGATCTGAGGAAACGGAATCATCTGAATAATTTGATGATAGTGATATTGTCCTTGCTTTCAGAGATGAATGTAAGGAATCGTTACTCTCTGATATTTGAACTGAGTGTATACCTTTCGTGATGTTGCCTAAATTTGTTGGATATATGAAATTGGACATATTTATGTTAAATAATATTGTGCAAAGTAATTGTATAAATAGCTTGCTCTTTTAACGAATAATAGCAAACAAATATCAAAGGACCCTGTATCTGATCGTTTTTAACTTACTAACCATAAATAAAAGATATATATATATATATAATATAATTAAAACAAATATAAATGGAGCTTCACCATCAAGTATGTGTTTAGTATAAGTTCATAAATAACAAACGTCAAGTAAATACGTATCCTCCACTCCTCGAGAGGGTTTTAAAAATTTTCTTCTTCCCCAGAAATTTAAAGACTAAAAACATACCTGCAAAAAAACAGAAGATAAAACAGGCATCAAGGAAAGCTTAATCCCCATACTAATCAGTTCATTATGAATACTCCTGATGTGAAGATAATTCTATACTCTAAATTATGTGTCTGGTGCGATTCCCCTTTTGGGCATATCGTAAAGTTACTTTTTCTTCTTTTTCTCTCTTCCCCACTTCTTTTGAATTTGCCTGCGGGATCTCTGTGGGGTTCGTCATGTCTCTATTGTTTACAGCGGCCGTTCCTGCACGCCTCGAGAATACAAGCAAAGGAAAACGAAAAAGCAACGTGAGGGCGGAGCAATCTCCTCCGGTAGGCTTCTGAAGTTGGCTGTTAACGTCTTCCTTCAGTCTTCGTTGCGCTATTTTTCCGATTTGTTCCGAGTGGGTGAAGAAGACAGGCAATTAATTCGTTCCGAAACTATTCGGATCGAGGCTCGTTGTACACAAAAGAAGAAGGAATGTTTTTAGATCTGGGGAATGGGATAATGGTTTTTCCGAGATCCAAGATCCGAATTCAAGAACGTCATATAATCCGCGAAAATCATATTTCCGATTCTTTCCCTCCTGAGATAAAAATATGAGCATGAGTATGAATGATGTATTTTTGGGAGCTCTATCAGGGCCAATATGTCTATATAGGTTTTTTATTGGCTTGAGAAAATTTACTCTGTTGAGTATAGATTGGATCGTATTATTTGATATACGGGCTTGTACCTTCTAAATCCAGTTATTAGAATACATAGTAGGAAGAAGAACCCTACTATGGAGATATAAGCAGTACCACCTAGACCATACATTAAGTATATTGAAACTGTAAATAGTTTAATTGTAGCCTCATACATAGCAATCGATATATTGAATAGTATCTTATGATTAGTTAAATTCTTAAGAATCCATCTTATAACTGGAGCTGAATAGAATACTGATATATTATGAAATTTTCCTAATAATCCCATATTTGAACCCTCTTTAAATCCCAGTAATGATCTTGCATTATCACTCAATACTCTTGAATTAGTTAAATAATTTGCAATTTCACTAATGAAATCATTTTCTGATAACGTTATTGAACCAAATCCACTTCTTATTATATTATATAATGAAAATGGGAAAAGCATAGCCATTATAAAATAGTCTAATACTAAGAGATTCCGTATCAATATTCTCAAATATGAGTTACGTTGAAAAAATATAGGTAATCCTCTTTCATTAGGTCCATTACCATAGGTATGTAAATCTCTATTTGTAGTAAAATCGCGAATACCAGTATTTCTTTCAGTTCTATTACGATCTCTTTGTAATTCATTCTCTAACGAACTAATGATATTATTAAGAGTGCTTCTTATTTCATCTTCGTTATTACTATTATCTCTATTAGAATCATCTTGATTGTTATGCATCTCTTCTAATTCACTCGCATCTGTAGAATCGTCTATATTTCTATTGGAATTGTTGGTAGAACTAATTGTAGTATATCCAGCATGTCGTAGTTGCTCCTTCTCTAGTTGAGCATCTGTTTCATCTACAAATTTCTGAAATAGGTATTCATCCTTATTCAGAATTTCCTTATTAATTCCCCTTCTTTTATTGTTTCTAGAATTATTTTCCATTTGTGCAATATCACTATTATAATATGTGTGGTTCAGCTAAGAATTGTTATCCTTTATTCTAATGTATTTTCTCAGATTAAGGTGTTAATAACCATTTCAAAGGTTCATTTTCCTTTGTCCTTGAAAATGTCCAATTTTTTTTCAGCCTTGAAACTTATTACTACTAAGAAAAAGAAGAATTATTGTTGAACCTAATAGTTAGTTAAAAAAGCATTTTCCAGTAGATAGTAGCAGTAGAGTAAGAATAGATGAAGTTAACGTTAAACAGTATACTATTGATTCAATTATGCTGTTTGTATACTCTTGTGTTTGGCAATACCGAGACATTCCAAGTAAGAATCAATAAAGAGGTCAATGCAATTGCAAATATTGATACGGCTAATTATACTATCTTAACATCTCTTACACCAGATTCTAAAGAAACAGTAGCCCTAAATATACAGAAACATGAAGAACCATATGTAGTGGGTGTAAAATTGAAGAATCTTGAGATAAACGAATTGTATAGCTTTAAGATATGTTGGAGTGCCATACATCCTGTATCATTTAATAACATAAGATTATTGAATGAGACAGTATTATTATTTGAATATTATTCTGATTCATATCCTGTTATCAATAATTTGGATTTTGAAATAAATGTTTCGTTGAGTAGAATGTTTTTTGGGTTTCTTCCTAGTGAATTATGTTCTACTATCCTATATTTAATAGCAATATTGTCCATTACCATTATAATTAATACAAAATTTTTTAATATATACGAGTATATAAGAGATATATGACACATTATAAAAGATAAGAGACAGAGACACTAGATTGTTTAACGAGAAACTAAATATCTTCCTAATTTACCAAAGATCAATAGACCAAGGAAATAGAAATCCACAAAATATATGAATTGAGAAACATCAGTAACTTTGTCGATTGAAAGACAACTTGACACTAATGCAATTATCAAAGATTTGATGAAGAGAGAAATGTTTCCATCGAAAAATAACCATAGCACTGAATTTAACAAACCCCATGAAGTAGCAGCTTGGAAAGAAGAATTCCATTGAATCTTTCTGATACCAAAGACTACACCAAGCATTGCATTAGTAATTCTTAAAACAGAATAAAAAGAATCATCATTTTGTTTTTTCACACCAAATAAATAATCCGTCAATGGTATTAAGAGACCAAAGATATTACCTTCAGCAGCATAATATATCCATTTATGTTCATTTGTGGTTATTACTTGATTTGGATTGAATATGAAATCTGAAATCTTGAACCCTACTAAAGAAGGAGAAGAGGCAAAATCTGCATGTAATTGATGATTATCATGTAGATTCTTCGATAATTCATGATATAAGATACCAGTGAAAGATAAAGTAGCTACAGTAATTATACCTTTAATAACTTTCTGAAATAAAGTTCTGTGTACAACAAAGCTATCAGTACTGACATTAGTACTGGCACTTCCAGCTATATTATACAGTGATTTAGATTCCTTAGGATCAGTAATATCCTCATCATACAGAGAGAACAATTGAGGTTTAGTTAAGTTTGCAATTGAGTTTGTACTTTCCATTCTTTGAGCCTTTAAGGGCTGCTTCCTGCTAGACATCGTGGCCTTTACCTAGATACGTTCGTAAAACCTCGATAGAGACAGACAATACTCTCTTGTCCTGTGAACAGTGTTCCCAATGGCCAACTCAATGTTGTCTTTAAAGGTGCAAGAAGTGTCAATAAATTATTCTTACGAGTTAACACCGATACGCTAAGCCCAATAACGGTCACATGACAGATTAACCTCTTTATTGGTCCAAACACAAGAATAAGAGCACATCTTAGTGGTTCAGAGCACCGTTAGGTCTATGGTACTGAATCCAAGTTACTGGTAATGTATGGTTATGTGCTTCGTCTCTGTTCAAAGCTAGGCAGTGTGTTTTAAGAAGTTGCGATTAGTAATACAGTGGGCACTCGAACAATCTGGAACAAAAAAAGATGGAAAAGAGCTGTTGTAGTGTACTTTGCCACTTTGCTAACTTGAAGGTGTTAATTCAGGGCTTCTCAACATAAGAGGAGCTGACCCAGGTATATATAAGAGCTGTTTAGCCTTGAAGTTTACATATTTTGCTTACAGTTTTGTATTTCCACAAGAGTTAAAGTCTTATCTGCACTTGTAATTATATATTGTATTACACCAGAAACGAAGAAAATGTCTACGAACGTTGAAAGAGAAACTGGGATGCTAGATGTGGGGACACATTGCCAGTTTTGTCGAGATTTGGATTTCTTACCTTTCCACTGTTCCTATTGTAATAAAGATTTCTGTTCTCGTCATAGGAGTAAAGAATCTCATCACTGTACATGGTTAATAGAAAGTAACAAATTAAGGAACGAGAAGGAGTCAGTGGTAGAGAATAATCCTCAGGGGAATGGTGGACAATATTTTAAGAGTCTACTGCCTGAGAAGGGTTATATAAGAGTAAAGCAAGATCAAAAATCACAATCAACTTCACATGCTAATAACACTGGAGAAATAACAACAGTTAAATCTACATTGAACAAAAATGCATTAGATAAATTACTAAAATTTTTCAAATCAAAGAGTTCTCATAGTAAGAAATTAGACTCTAAGAAGAAGAGTACTGGGATATTCAAGACAAACAATAAAGTAATTCAATTATCTAAGATTAAGAGGACCGCTATTGGCGATACAAAGATTCCAACGGATAATAGAATCTATATATATGCAAACGCCATTACTGATGAGGAAGATTCAAATATAAAGAGGGAAGATGTTGTGCTATATATTAATAAGGTATGGCCCATTGGTAGAGCATTGGATTATATAGCGAATCAATTGCATGTCTCTAATAAGAATGTCAAAGTTGGTACGAAAGACAGTGAGAAATTATTCATTTACAAGCATGATCCTGTTAAGAATCATTTAATTCAATTGAATACTATGGATAGAGTTATTAGCACATTATTTGATTTAGATCAAGTGTATCTGATCCGTGGTAGTGAAACTAATATATGAGTGAAAAACGAGAGATTGCTTCTTTATGTTATTTTATTTTATTTTATTTTATGATCATTTAAACGTATATATTATTTTATATTCTATTTAGAGATTAATTATTTTTTTTTTTTTTAATTATACCTCATCTTTCACAGAATAACTAACAACATCCTAATTTGCTGAAGAATCCCTTCTTTGACTCCACAGAAGTAGTGTCATTATGATGCTGTTCATTCATATTATTATTCATATTATTTGATTGATTCATTCTTGGTGGTTGAGATTGATTATAAGTATGATTAATATTCAAATTAGTTGGTTTACCCGCATTATTAATATTATTACTATCATTATTAGAGTTCTGTTTTTGTTGAGCATATTTCTGTTGTGTTTGTTGTTGATATGCTTCATATGAAGTTGGATCTAATTTTTGTTGATATGGTTGCCCATTACTATTAGCATTATTATTACTATTAATATTATTATTGTTATTATTATTACTATTATTATTATTATTATTATTATTATTTGACATTTGCATAGGTTGTGCTTGCTGTTGTCTTAGCATATTTACTTGCTGTTGTTGTTGTTTCAACATATTAACTTGAGCTTGTTGTTGTAAATGAGACCTATGTCTCTTTGATTTATCATTTGGTGGATTAGGATGTCCATAGCCATGTAAATTTGGCTTCTTATTTATCGATAGATCCCATCCTCTACCACCATTTAATTTCATCCAATCGTATTGTCCATCAGCAGATGTATTCATGTCTTCCAATGAAGAGAGTAATAATTGCCTGTAACCTTCATAATCTGGAGTCTCATCAAAGGCTAAATTTCTAACAATTTCAAGGTATCTACCAAATTGAACAGGTAATCCTTGTGCTAAGTCATAAACATTAGTTAATCTTTTCTTTTCACCAATTTTTTCATATTTTTGTTTATTATTTGGTGCTTTAAGACCTTGCCATGGTAACTGACCTCTTAAGAAGTAAAAAAAAGTATGACCTAATGCTTCCATATCATCTCTTCTTGATTGTTCTCTACCTAAGTGAGTATTGATAGACATATATCTAGCGGTTCCTGATAATGATTTCTTCTCTCTATATGGAATATGTTGTTTTGTCTTTGGATCTCTATATTGCTTAGCCATACCGAAATCAATAAGATGAACGTTATTATAATCAGGTTCACCTTGTCTTCCAACAAGGAAATTATCCGGTTTAATATCTCTATAAATCAAATCATGAGAATGAACGTCTTCAATAAGAGTGATCATTTGCACAGCAATTTGGACCACTGTCTTAATAGAAAATCTTCTACCACACCAGTCAAAAAGATCTTCCAAAGAAGGACCCAACAGGTCAATGACTAAAATGTTATGAAGACCTTCCTGACCAAAATAGTATGCTTGTGGAATACCGGGAGTCCCGGCAAGAATCTTATATGCTCTATACTCATCCTTTAACTGTGGGGCTTCAGTCTTTCTAGGTTCAAATTTGATAGCCACACTTTTACCATTTATCATATTTGTACCTTCAAACAGCACACCAAATGAACCTTCACCAATTTTTTTACCAATCTTATAATGTAAACCAACAATGGTAGAAGAGTCATCCCTAAGGTTAGAAGAATTAGAAATAATAGAGGTTCCATGAGGTTGAGTGGTAGGCATAGCGTTCCCATTCAATATCTTAGCGTTACTAACATTTTGCATTTGTGAAGAGTTGTTGTTGTTACTATTGAGATTGTTCAACGAGTTCACTGGAACAGTACCGCTCCTAGAGGTGTTTAAATGATAGGATCCCTGATTCCCAGACATGTGTATACCTTCTACTGCTGCTGGAATAAATATGAAGTGCTCTCCAATACAGGCCCGTTCACTATTCAAATGTGTCCCATCCAAACAAAACTCTCATGAAGATCATATTGTTTTTTCCAAATGATTGCTCCTTTTCTTATTTTGAGAAAAGAAAAATACACGTGACAAATTGAATTGCCGTATAATGCAAAAATTTTCATTCTGATCTGTGGCTCATCGAGCAGCACAAAAGATTAGAATGGGCAGTATATAAGAGCTGGAGTGTAGCTGCTGTGCTGGTTGGTGTCGGTAGGGAGTGTGTATTACTGTGTGTATTTGGCATAGAAGAGAGCAGGAAAAATGGTTGCGGAACAGTTTTTGAAAGAGTTGCCAAAGTGCGAACATCATCTTCATCTTGAGGGTACTCTCGAGCCAGATCTTCTATTCCCTCTGGCTGCTAGGAACAAGATCACGTTGCCAGATACGTTCCCACAATCGGTAGAGGAACTGCATGAGAAGTATAGAACGTTTAAGGATCTTCAAGATTTCCTGGATTATTATTATATTGGTACCAATGTGTTGATCACTGAAGAGGATTTCTTTGACTTGGCATGGGCATATTTTGTCAAAGTTCAGAAGCAGGGACTTGTACATGCTGAGGTATTTTTTGATCCTCAATCCCATACCGATAGAGGTATTAAGATATCTACTGTGGTGGCTGGTTTTAAGAAAGCCTGTGATAAGGCCTTAGAGGAATTTGGTATAAGTACAAACCTTATCATGTGTCTATTAAGACATATAGAACCAGAATTATGTCTTGATGTAGTCAAGGAAACAAAGGAATTCATAGTGGATGGAACCATTAAGGGTTTAGGTTTAGATTCTGCCGAGAGACCATTTCCTCCAAACTTATTTGTGGAATGTTATGAATTAGCCAAGAGTTATAATGAAGATTTATTATTAACTGCACATGCTGGTGAAGAAGGACCTGCACAATATGTGACTGATGCACTTGATCTTCTTCAAGTAACTAGAATTGACCACGGTGTACAATCTGTGAACGACCCCGAATTATTAAAGAGACTAGCTTTGAACCAAACAATGTTAACCGTTTGTCCATTATCTAACGTTAAATTACAAGTTGTTCAATCCGTTAGTGAAATCCCATTACAACAATTATTAGATAATGACGTTCCATTTTCTTTAAATTCCGATGATCCTGCTTACTTTGGCGGTTATATACTTGAAAACTTCATTGAAACTGCAAGACAATTCCCATCTTGGGACTACAATGTCTGGGGTAAGATTGTAAAGAATTCTATTCGTGGATCGTACTGTGATGATAAGAAAAAGCAACAATGGATTCAAAGAGTGGATGAATTGGTTCAGCAATACTCTACTGTCTGAATCTTACCTATATATATAGATGTAGATATAGATATATAATATTCATTCCTATCGTTATGTTTTCTTAACTTTATACTAATTCTTATACAGTGAAAGATTTTTCTTTATTAGTATTATAACGGGAAAAAAAAATAAACGCTTGAAATTAAATGTATAAAGTGTAGAAATTTAGAAGAACATGAGACATTTAAGCAAGAGGATATATCAGTAGAGATGGAATTGCTGCCTGAAGGAAAGAAGAACAATACACAAGTCACTTATGGTGATCAACAGAAGATCAATGAATTTTCTAAACTGATTATGCGTAAGGATGCCATTGAAATGGAATTACAACAGCAAAGACAAGAGAAAGAATATCTTGATGACGTATCGTTAGAAATTGAACTTATCGATGAGGATGAACTTGTACAATATAAAGTTGGTGATGTGTTTCTGTTTTTGAAGCAAAGCGAAGTGGTAGAGAATTTAGAGAAGGATATGAGTGTAATTGAAGATAGGATAGATACATTAGAGAATAAACAAGCTGATATCGATGTTGATATAAAGAAGTTAAAGACAGAATTATACGCGAAGTTTGGGGATAATATTAATTTAGAACGTTAAAATCATATTGTATCTCTAGCACTTTTATAAATATTTGTATAAAATACATAATAAAAATTTATGGTTAATTATTATAAACGCAATTTCGAGTAAAAAGAGAAAAACATGAAAAAATAAATAAACAAATTTATATTTTAAGACAATGTAATATAATATTAGATTTATATATAGGTATAGTAGTCTAAAAAATAAAAAAAATAGGATTAGAATTTAAATAATAAAAAAGAAGTAAAACGACATAAAAGGGAAATCATTAAATCCCTTCTTTTTATAATTGAACTAAAAAAACAATACGCAATCAAAAGTGCGTACTGTAATATCATCATGAAACGAAGAATTAGATAGTAATGTTCTAAAAGACAAACATCACTTTCTTATGGGTATATTAGATTGTTATTTTCTTTTCTCAAGTGAAGAAAAGAAAGAAAATTGTTAAAATTTTTATATGATAGTGTTCATCTATGCGAAGATAGCCTTTAAGGATTCAACATCAGTAACGTTGTTAGCGATAGCGATGGATAATAGAATTTGAGCCTTGGAAGGAGATAAGTTACCAGCAGCGATAGCACCTTCTGGAACTTCATTTGGTTGAACAATATCATTTAATTTACCACTACCAGCATATACGACAGGAATTAAGTCGGAAACAATAGTAGAGTTGCTAGAGTTACCTGAAGCAACAGTTATTAAACCTTGAACTGAGGAAGCTAAAGCGGTCATCATAGTTTCGGAGAAGTCTTCATCGTAGATGATTGGAACTAATGGAGCCATCATCATATCTTCGTTTATGGATTGTGTATTGGTGAAGTTAGTGTAGTTAGTTCTAATAGTAGAGTTACCGTTTAACATAATAGGTAATGAAGGTTCGAAGTACCACATAACAGACTTACCCCATACCATACCTAGAGGTAGACCACAGCTACATTCTTCAGCTGGGGAGTATACACCGGAGTAGATCATACCATCCTTAGTGACGACTAAAGCACCACGACCAGCGGCACCAGTATCATTAGCAACCATAGCAGCTAAAGAAGAGTCTTCACTAATAACAATTGGTTTATCAGTGTCACAAACGACAGAAGAGAAGAAACCTAAAGATTCTAATGATTTTTCATTGGTGACTACAACAGCACCTCTTGTAGCATTAGAAGAGACAGTTTCACCAATTGTAGATACGACATCGTATAATTCAGTAATATTCAAAGCTCTACTACTGTTGAATAGGTTGGTAAAGTTGGAATGAGTATAGTTATTAATTGGAACTTGACCACCAGTAACAATGACTTGTAAAGTTTCATTTCTGCCAGTTGAAGTCATATTGGTAGCATTATTGTAAACAGGACCAGAAGTAGAATTGGATCCAGAAGTAGAGTTAGCTGTAGAGTTAGCTGTAGAGTTAACAGTAGTGTTTGAGAGACCTGGGATAGGCAATTGAGAAATACCAAAGAAAGGATTACCACTATCAGCAGCCTGCTTTCTATTCTTGGCAATTGGGGAAGCTTCAGTGATGGAAGCCAGAGCGAGTAAAGAAGCGAGCTTGATGTCGAATTTCATTATGAATTATCAGATATCTGTAGTAAAATATTTAATTGTACTTGACCTGTTACACAAAGATGAACATAAAAGTAAGACAAAGAGAAGCGAAGAAAAGAGGCAATTGGGCCTCGAGAAGGCCGTTTATATACGACCTCCAGAAGAGCAGCACCCCTCGAGAAACAGCTCGAGAAACAGCTCGAGATCCTGCTCGAACACCTTTCTTCCTCTCTCTAGCATGGAAAATACCTCATCTGTTAGCCCCTAACCTTTGCCAAATCTGCGTATTTTCCAAACAACGCAGAGCCTCGAGCACTCAGATTTCCCGATCGGGTCACCTAATTGCCATTTTGGGCCCGAGGGGGGATCGGCGCCTTCCGGATTTGTTTTGTAAGTTGCCGAACTTAGAAAAAAACGAGTGTCGATCATTAATGGGAGATGAGAACGGCCATCCCTATCTTGAGGGCCGGGATAAAGTACGTTATCCAGGGCAGACGGTTGCAAGTCCTAGCGTGCAGTACGGTTCTGTGCAGTTAGAGCAGTGTAGAGCAGAGCAGAGTGTATTATTGTTCTGTACATATGCATGTATGTATAGGTACCTCATGTACCCTTGCTATATAGCGTTCTTCCTTGTAAGGTAGTCGAATCTTGAGTAGGTATATCCGATGAAGGGTAGGTCTTCCTTTACAGGGGTAGCGCTGTTGTTGCCCATACCTTGTTTCATCATTTGCTCCCTTTGTTTGGCGGCCTGAGCCATTGCTGGAGAATCTGGTACGTTTTCTAGTTCATCCGTTGGGAAGAACCTAGTATCTGTAATGGAACTCAATTTAGGGATATACGGAGCTTCTACTTGTCGGATTGTATTCCAATCTACACCACGGAAAAATGGGTGACTCTTGATTTCTTCTGCCCCACCATGGCGTCCCAATCTTTGATCTGCATGAGTTAATAGACGACGTATTAAATCTTCTGCTTCGTAGGAAATATGGATATCTTCTGGAAACACTAATGTTTGTTCAAAATTCATAATCTTACGGTATGTTTCTTGTGGTGTTTCAGAACAGAATGGTGGCCATCCAATTAAACATTCGTACATGATGGCACCTAAAGACCACCAATCACACTCTTGACCATATCCTTGATATAAGAATATTTCAGGTGCAATATAATCTGGCGTACCCACAGTAGAGTATGCCATTAATCTTCTTGATTTTCTCCAGGTTTGAATTTGTTGTCTATTTGACATCGTTAAATTAATCGAATCAACCATCATTGTTTGTCGTTTTTCATCATTATTATTATTATCATTTCCATTAATATTCCCACCAACTTGACCAGGCTTTTGTAATCCATTAGTGGCTGCTGCTTCATCCTCTTGTAACAATTTCTTATAATAGTTCGAATCATGTGTCTTATGAAACCCAGTAGATAATCCAAAATCTGATAATTTAATATGTCCACGAATGTCAATCAATATATTATCCGGCTTAATATCTCTATGAATAAATCCTAACTTATGAATAGTCTCAATGGCTAATATACATTCCGCCATATAAAATCTCGTTACATCTTCAGTGAATAGTTGCCATCTAATAAGCATTGTCATAAGATCCCCACCTGGTAAAAATTCCATAATTAAATAAAGATATTGTGCATCTTGAAACGAATAATATAATGATACAACCCATGGAGAATCACTCCCTGCAAGAACGTCCCTTTCGGCTTTTACATGTGCTAGTTGATCCTTCTTATACATTTCTGATTTTAAAAGTGTCTTCATAGCATATATCTTACCAGTATCTCGTTTTTGAACTAATCTTACTTCACCAAATGCACCTTTACCAATAACTTTCACAGTTTGGAAATCCTCTAAAGATAATCTAGTTCTTCTAAGTCTTAAAAACTGAGATTCTTTCTTACCAAGTGATGACAACTGACGATGTTTCCTTTCATCAGACCAATTATGTGAAGTTAATTCATTCTCTAATTCAACTCTTCTTTCATTTCTTTCAATAGCATATTTCACACTTGATTGATAAAAATTTTCAATCTTTAATTTAATTGCTGCTGCTTTATCCTGTGTTGATTTAGTCAGTAAATCAGGTCTTCTTTCAAAATACATATAGTTAGAATTAGGTACATTAGCTCCAGATTCTTGATGATGGATACTTTTGACGGGGCTTTGTTGCTGTTGAAACTGTGGCTGTCCCTGTATTTGATTTACACCTTGGATACTATATTCTGAACTTATTGAATATTGACCAGGAGAAAAAGGTGCTTGCTGTTGTTGTTGTTGTTGTTGTTGATGTGGCAAACTTGTATTGAAAAGCTGATTACTATTACTATTGGTATAAGAGTTACCATTATTCTGTACCATACTATTGGAATTGTTACTATGCTTATATAAACTGGACATCATAGGTGGTGGTGTGTTTATGATCTGTGATGGATTAATAAAATTATTTTGATGAGTTGGTGTGTTGAATGTCGGAACATCTGCATACATTCCATTAGTCGGTTGGTTGATATTAAAGCTAGAATTATTATTCAAGGGGCTCCCACTTCTTTGAATCTGTTCTTGAAATGATTGTTGTGATCCCTGTTGTCTCATATAGTTATTCCCAAATCCTGCCACAGGTGGCTTATCTATATGCTGATACATATCCATATCCGAAAACTGTTGTGGTTGTTGAGAATTACCGTTAAACATCACTACTTTCCCTTTAAAGTATTCAAAATAGACTGTATGTCTAATAAATCAAATTCTATTGATGATCTTTCTTTGCCAGATCGATTTCTTTTATTTTTTATTTCAACCCACTATGGCAAGAAAAAGCGAAAAAAAAATAATGAGAATCTTAACTTTGCCGCTTTGAGTTACTGAAAGAAGTAATCAAATAAAGATGATTTTATGATAAATATTATGATATCTAATGTTGTTTATATTGTATGTATATATACTATTAATGGAGAGGATAGGAAAGCGTTGAAAAATTTAGCGTGTAAAAAATAAGAATAAAGTATGCATTTGTACCAAAATAGGGACGCTTAGAATTGTAAAGCGGCACCCTTTTGCTTCTTTTCACCACCTAATTCGAAATGCTTACATCTCTTTAAGGTTAATTGAGCCTTGGTCTTACAGTTAACACATTCTAATCTTAAAACGACCTTCTTAGTAGTCTTAGCTTTCTTATGGAAAACTGGCTTGGTTTGACCACCGAAACCGGATTGTTTACGGTCATAACGTCTCTTACCTTGGGCAAATAAGGAAGCCTTACCAGCCTTGTATTGGGTAACTTTGTGTTGAGTGTGCTTACGACATTCCTTACCCTTACAGTAGGTCTTTCTAGTCTTTGGAACGTTAACTATTTAAAAATACATTTTTTGTTCAAATCCAAAAATATGTCTTGCATGTTAGTAAAAACCAAATCTTGCAAAATTCATCTTCAGTGGTATACTTATCTCCCTACCACTGCAAAATAGACACCTTATACATACCCATTTTTACTAAAACTGTCCTGGTTAGTTAAGAAATTATTCAAAATCACTAAAATCAATGGCTATTTCAACTCTAAATTTAAGTTGCAAAACAGGGAAAAAGATGAAATTTCATAAAATTTTGCGTCATTTTTTTTTTCAGAAAATTTGTGGATTTTTTGGAAAAAATTAGAAAATTTCAATTTTTTTCATTTTTTTTTCAATAAAAAAAGTTTTGCGACTTCAAATGTCTGGGTGTGTAAACAGTCATCTTCCATGTTTCGAAAGTCTTTGCTTGGCTACATCGAGAGTCTCAGAGTCTTCTACGTATACTAGGTGATCCACGATCTGTTGTTGGTCGAATGGGTAACTGCAATGTGTGTTGGGACACATTACAATAGCGTAGTTCTGTTGGATCAGGCATTTCTGTAATGGCTCGTTACACTCTGGACATCTTGTGGTATCAACTGGCGAGGGTTCTTGTGTCACATCTTTGTCCTTATCGTTGCTGCTCATCTCTACTCTAAAGCACGCCTGTCAAATATATGAATACGGTTTATCCTGTTGCCCTTGTGATGGATGCTCTGTATTTCTAGGCATCACATTTTATTGAAATAGAGAGCAATTTTTCACGAAGGAAGTAAGTCTTAAAAAATGAAAAATTATTATTATTAATGAGATAAAAAGGATTTTAGATGAGGTGGTAATTCACAGATTTACATCCCAATTTATTACAACTGGGAGAAGAGATACTTCTTTGTAATTAGAAATACCTATCAGTAATTTTGAGGTATGCCAAGAGTAGGTGCTGACACATTCAAGAGACTACAAAATGATCCCACTTGCATTAGAAATATATGTATTGTGGCACATGTAGATCACGGTAAGACTTCTCTTTCTGATTCTCTACTGGCTTCAAATGGAGTTATATCACAAAGACTCGCTGGGAAGATCAGATATTTAGATTCAAGACCGGATGAGCAGCTTAGAGGTATTACAATGGAATCTTCCGCTATCTCCTTATATTTTAGGGTCCTTAAAAAGCAAGAAGGTAAAGAGGAACCATTAGTAAATGAGCATTTAGTTAACTTGATTGATTCTCCTGGTCATATTGATTTTTCAAGTGAAGTGAGTACTGCTTCAAGATTATGTGATGGTGCTGTAGTACTGGTTGATGTAGTCGAGGGTGTTTGCTCTCAGACAATTACTGTTTTACGACAATGTTGGATCGAAGGATTGAAACCAATTTTGGTCTTGAATAAGATAGATAGACTTATCTCAGAATTGCAATACACACCACAGGAAACATATATTCATCTAACAAAAGTTATTGAACAGGTCAATTCTGTTATCGGATCTTTCTTTGCAGGGGAAAGACAATTGGATGATTATTCATGGAGAGAACAATTAAAAGCAGACTCAGATGCTCAATTTGTAGAGAAAGATGACTCAGATATATATTTTGATCCTGCTAAAAATAACGTCATTTTCGCTTCTGCTATTGATGGCTGGGGTTTCAATATTGGTCAATTAGCAAAATTCTACGAACAGAAATTGGGTGCCAAGAGAGAGACTCTTCAGAAAGTTTTATGGGGTGATTACTATATGGAACCAAAGACTAAAAAAATTATAAATAATAAGGGTGTAAAGGGTAGGAATTTAAAACCTTTATTTGTTTCATTAATATTGGATAACATATGGAAAATATATGAAAATATTATCATAGAAAGAAATAGTGAAGCCATAGAAAAGATTACTAATGCCTTAAATATTAAGTTATTACCACGAGATCTTAGATCTAAGGATGATAAACAGTTATTAAAAACAATCATGAGTCAATGGTTGCCAGTTAGTACTGCTGTCCTTTTAACAGTTATTGAAAAATTACCATCCCCATTAGAGTCTCAAACCAAACGTATAGACACAATACTGGGTGCTGACCATAATTCCGAAATTATTGATGATACATTACTAGAAGCAATGAAAAAATCTGATAGCCAAGGCCCCTTTTCTGCTTATGTATCAAAAATATTATCTATTCCAAGGGAAGAATTACCAATATTATCTTCTAAGGAAGTGTCACCAAACGATGCATTTGAGAGAAGTAGAAAGGCTAGGGAGGAAGCTCTAAACGCTGCAAAAAGAGCTGAACTAGCGGAAAACCTAGCAAAATTAGATGTTTCCAGTGATAATAATAGTGCTGTAACTACAAAGGAGAATGATAATTTTGATCTATATAAAAGAGCTAAAGATACAGTGGTAACGCCAGACATTGATGCCAATAATAATAAAAAGGATGCTTCGAATGATTTCCAAATTGTTTCTGAACTGGCTCCAGAAATGGATTTAGGCTTCGCATATGAAGTCGATGATGACATGGTTAATGAATTCATCCCAACAGATATTGATCCTAATGATCCGTTAAATGCTATGTTTGAATACGAAGAAGAAGATCCATTTGAAACGAAACAGCAAGAAAACAACGAAACAGAACAAACTATACAACTGCAAGAGGAAGAAGTTGAAGATTTATTTGATGAAAAGGATGAAGTGTTGATTGGATTTGCTAGAATATATAGTGGTACTTTGAATCTCGGTGATGAAATCTCTGTGTTGGGCCCAAAATACGATCCTGCAAACCCAACTGAACACATTCAAACTGCAACAGTGAACAGTTTATTTCTGTTCATGGGTAAAGAACTAGTGCCATTAGACTCATGTCCTGCTGGTAATATTGTTGGTATCGGTGGATTAGCTGGTAAAATTTTGAAAAATGGTACATTGATTCAAAAAGGTGTTAACGGTCTCAATTTAGCCGGTGTTAATTTTAATTCAACTCCGATTGTACGTGTAGCGGTTGAACCAACTAATCCAGCTGAAATGCCAAAGTTAGTTCGTGGTCTTAAGTTATTAAATCAAGCTGATCCATGTGTTAACACTTATGTTAGTGATACAGGTGAACATGTTCTTTGTACTGCTGGTGAATTACATTTGGAGAGATGTTTGAAAGATTTACATGAAAGATTTGCTGGCATCGAAATAACTCATTCAGAACCTGCTATACCATATAGAGAAACTTTTCTATCAACGTCTGAAATGAACCCACCTAAGAATCCTCAACAAGGTAGGAGTGTTACAGAAACCGTACTTGGTAGTTATAAGATTCATCTGAGAACTGTCCCACTAGATCATGCAATCACCTCCTTTTTGGATAAGAATGAGGCAAGTATCAAGAATTTCTTACATGTTTCCTCTTCAGATGATTTCCAAATCGAGAAAGATCTTTTGGAGAGCAATCTCATGAATAAAGACGCTTTCTTCAACAAGTTACAAAAGTTGTTAGAGTTAGATGGGAAAAATAAGGAATATCTATCTGGATGCATCTCCAAGATCGCTGCTTTTGGCCCAAAGAGATTTGGTTGTAACCTACTTATATCAGAAAATGATATCTTAGGAAGTATACAAAATAATACTACGGGGTCCTTTGAATTTGCTGATTCTATTTTAAATGGTTTCCAATTAGCCGTTAGTGAAGGTCCATTGGCCAAAGAACCAATTGAAGGAATGTGTGTCATTATCGAGGATATCCATAAGATGAATGATGAAGAAATAAATGCTTTAGATATCGAGCACTACCAAACCGATATTCCAAATGTCTCTGGACGTTTGATAACTCATACAAGAGACCAAATACACGACTCGTTCCTAGATTGGTCGCCAAGAATTATGTGGGCCATGTATTCATGTGATATCCAAACATCTGTTGAAGTACTAGGTAAAGTATATGCCGTTGTTCAACAGAGACAAGGTAAAATTGTATCGGAGGAAATGAAGGAAGGGACCCCATTCTTTCAAATAGAAGCACACATTCCTGTTGTAGAAGCATTTGGACTAAGTGAAGATATCCGTAAGAAGACATCAGGTGCCGCTCAACCGCAACTAGTATTCTCTGGGTTTGAGTGTATTGACCTGGATCCATTCTGGGTCCCAACAACCGAGGAAGAACTTGAAGAGCTTGGTGACACTGCAGACAAGGAAAACATTGCCCGGAAACACATGAATGCCATTAGAAGACGTAAGGGTCTATTCATTGAAGAGAAGGTCATCCAAAATGCAGAGAAACAACGTACTTTGAAGAGAAACTAATCGTCATTTATGAACTTTACTACCTCGTTATTGATGATTTGCTCTTATTATGCATTTTTCAATTATGCGATGGCCGATTTTAATAGAAAAAAAGTAGACAATTATTATTGTGTAGGAATATATATAGGTAAGAATTCGTAATAAGTAGAGTTAATTCGCATTAATTCATTAGATTTTAGAGGTAGGAGTTGGGAAACTTAGTGTACATAATGGAAAACACAAAGAACCTATCGAATGATAGTACATCAATTGAATTAGTCTCTACAGACGGCCCTATGCCTATAAATGTGATGATGCAAGAAGGTGTAAAGGCTTTAACAAAGATTCTTTCGAATCAGTTACAAGATAGGAAAGTATTTGAAAACTCCCAACATTCCATGCAAGTCGTTATAAGGAATGGGCTAAACAAATCGAATAGTGGTTCAACGGAAAAGTCAAATACGAACCAAGTGGAGGAGATATTGAATAATAATGGAATTAATGACCCTAGCATAATAGATTCCCAAGTGCAACAACATGACAACAAAAGAGTATTAGCCGAGAGAGAAATATTACTCAATGATGATGAGGTAACTAAATTTTTAGGTGAAGAATTTCCAGACCCAGAACTGCATATAAATGGAGAAGAAGCTGAAATAATTTTCGATTACGAGACTGATGATCTAACAGATACGCCTGATGGTATTGGCAAAAGGATATCCGAGATGATTGAGTCTGTACTGCCTGGTGGTTTTTCCAAGGACTCGCACGGACGGTTACATGCCATAATGGAAGGGGATTCTTTGAATATCACAGAGGAAGCTGATTCGGACGAGACTAACAGTGTTAACGGAATAGACAATGAATTGAACCATAATGTTGTGGATATACGGGATCAATATAACAATACTGAAAATAACAATCATTCGGCCACCATACATCATGAAGGCTCCACACCTGTTGATGTGAATCATGATTCAAGGAGCCATAACTCGTACTGTCCCCATCATCAACATCATCAAAATAATACCAATACAAATAATCGAAAGCAAAGCCAATCTAAATTTAAAAATTATAATTATCATGATTACGACTATATATCAAGTGAACAAGTTCCTGATTTTTCCGTGTTAATAAACCAGGATAAGCCAATGTGTATGTTTTGCGAATATTATATGGTCTTTGGTGAAGCACCTAGAAATATGATAAAATGGTATAATAGCGTATATGGATACAATCAAGTGCCGAATAACAGACATGGAGACCATAATCATAACCACCATCATAATCAACAAGGGAACCGCAAGAGAAATCGTCATTGAGGTATTTACCTTTATATCGTATCCCTTTTCCTTTTTCTGGAAATGATAGAAATTATATTCCACTTTCAAGAGTACACTTGTCATTATACTAATTATTTTTTTAGATTGTTTGAGAATATTTAAAAATTTAGATGAAACAAAAGAAATATACAAAGAAAAAATATGTACTTGTAACCATAATCTTTAGTTTAGATAGATCTTTCTGTAATGATATCGAGCATACTTGTTTTATTACTTCTGTCTTATTCCCACTCCTGGAATGCATCATTCGCCCCCATAGAGGTATAGGAAATGGGTGGTGATATAGTTGTAGATGAATTCATATTTGAGTTTGCACTTGAACTACTATTGTTGTGTCTTCTCTCTTTTCTTGATTCATATTCATGTAGAAGCATACTCATACATGTCAGTACTTGTGTATTCCATGGGATATCAATTACATTATTAAAAGGTATGGCCTCATCAGTAGTATCCATAAAGTCATTATCCGTATTGATATTTCTATTCAAACCAGACAATCGAATAGTTTCTTTGACTTCAAAGCTTGCTATTTTAATTGTTCTCCTTTTTGGTAAGATTGCAGAATTTACATCTGTATACCTTGCCCATAAGGGTAAATAACCCAAAGGTCTTGTTACTGTTGTATGCTCTTCGTTTTCATTTGGAGAATTATTATTGATATCTTCTAAGTAATTTGGCATGTGATCGTCTAACACTAATAGTTTAATATCATTTGAACCAAATGGTGATGCAAATGCAGAAAATCCAAACCATTTCAATGGTAAAGTATCTACGATAGTATCAATATCTCTCCTATCATTGTAGTTGAACATTTCTGCTGCTTCTCCGTTATAAAATTTGAAATCATGTCTTGTTTTAAATTGATTCCCAGCTACTGGATTTCTATATATTATGCAAAACTCAAATTTTATTATTTTATAATCATCATTTTGAAATATGTATTCAATATCTGAATTGATGAATGATGGGATATCTTGATCGTCCCTCAATAAAAGATACTTGTAGATCTTCATTATAGGATCACTCTTAGTACTGAATATTGACTTGACCAAGTTGGAAGCCACTGCATGAAACAATGGAATACCCATTCCAGTCTGTAAATCAATATTATCAAATTTCCTCTTGTTCTCAACAAATGTATGATAAGATCTTTCACTGGGGAAGGTGAAAAACCCTCTTGTCAGCAGTATAGAAACAAAAGGAATGCTTCTAGTAGAGTTAAATGTGGGGCATCTGTTGACATAACCTTCCCTAGTTAAATCACCAATTGTAAGGCTTTCACTTATAGCTGTGTTTAAGGTTTCACTATCGGAGATTAAATTATCCTCAGAACTATCAATATCATCAAACTGATGTCTTGTCTGAGTCTCATATACCGTCTGTTGATCATCAGTATCCACAAGAGAAGTTGTCGATCCTGATTCTGTCGAGAGTGAAGGCGATGGGGTTCTAGGAGTTAAAGGGCTGATCCTCCTTCTAACACCAATTAAAGAACGTACTCTGTCCATACTTTGGAAATGAGTCTATTCAAGTATAATACCAGGTATTCAATTAAATACAAATAGCAATATAATTAGCAAAAATTGTAAGACTTGTTTAGGGTTTTCTGTAAGAAAGTCTTAATGCTCTTTTGAATTACTTAATTAATAACTTTAAATTTCTTGAAAAATTACAAAATTTTCCAGATCTCAAATGAATTTCGCTTTTGTTTATTAACATAGATATCATACAAATTTGATAAATGAACTAGTTCAAAGAGCAATTGATAAAGACATATTGAGCTGATTGAAAGATTACAAAGTACAATGGGATTAGATCAGGAGAAGATAAAGAAGAGATTATCTCAAATTGAGTTGGATATCAACCAGATGAACCAGATGATTGATGACAATTTACAATTGGATGCTGTGGATACCGAGCATAGATCGTTTGATAACGATCAAGACGATGCTATTCATGATGAGATAATGGAGAGTTTGAATGTTTCTTCTGTGAATATTGATAAAAACGATGAAGAAGCTCCTCACAGTGATAATGCTGATGTTGATGTTGGTGAAGGAATACATGAAAGTATTGTGCCAACAGAAGATAAAACTGTTTTATCGGAGGACTCTGAGGTTCAAAGGATTGTAACTGAGGACAAGGATATGCTTAACACTGACCATTCTGACGAGAAGGATAAAGAAAACACTGTAAATGAAGACAAGACCATGAAAGAAGGAAACATGGAAAAGGAAGAACATGCTCTGGAGGAAGCGACAAAACCAGAGAAGGAACAACCAATAGAAAAGATAGATTCTGGACAAGAAAGTGTAAGTGAAGAAACAAAGGTGGATTCAGATAACGTTGAACAACTTAATATAGATGAGGAAACAAAGGATATAAATCAGAACAACAAAACCATGGAGACAGTACACAGGTCTGCAATTAATTTTGATGATTTAGTAGATGAAAACAAGACACATGCTATTGCATCTGAACCACAAGTGGAATTCGAGGCAGAAAATGTTGGACTCCAGCATACTGAACATGATGATGCTAAACAGGAGGAACATACTAACGAACATATACCTAATGAAGAAGTTTCAAAGAGTATATCTAAAGAAAAACAGCTCACAGTTAAGGAAGATACGGTTAATATAAATAGTGAGACTAACGAAGACACAGAACAGATAGAAAACGAAAACTCATCTACAGAAAATCCTAAAGATGCTGTAAGTCCGCCTATATCAACACCATTACCAGAGGAAAATACTATTCTAAACACACCTGAAAATGCTGATGAATGGGAAGAAATAGAAGAAGAAGAAATTGTAGATGATTTAAAGAATGAAACATTGGCTTCACCAAGACAAGATATAGAAAGTGAAGAACAACCCGATAATATTATGAAAACTGAAAATTCAGATAATGGTCTGAATTTAGATAACAGTAAAATTTACTTACCAAAACATCATAACTCTAAAAATAACGCAAATGAAGTAAAATCCACTTCAAGGATTTCATCGACATCAGGTAACCCCTTCCGAGTGATATCTGTAAGCAGCAACTCCTCAAGTGAAAAATCCAGTAGAAACAGTTCTAGAAAGGTCTCACAAGCCAACGATGAGACTGACAGTTTGGCCAAGTTGGAAAATAGATACGATTACCTGACAGCCAAATGTGCAAAACTTAACAAGGAAATTGTGTACTTGGAAAACATCCTGCACCAGGGTACTCTAAGCATAGAAGACGGCAGGAAGCTCAAATATGCTCTCGACAAGCTACATGAATACAAGGACAAGAAGACAAAAGAGAAATACGAAGTAGGAGTTTTACTCAGCAGAAAGCTCAGGAAGCAGATTAATTCTGGGGAAAACGGAGAATTCTGGATCGGAAGAAAGTAGCACTACACACCCATCACATATATACCCTCTATATACAGAAACAATCGACCAAACATACCATTACTTTTCCATTCTTGTCTTCAATATCAGAAGTTTATGCAAATTGAAAAATTTCGTCGTAATTTTTCGCAATTTTTCATGCGCAAAGTGAAGAAAAAAATTTGGAACAACGAAGGAAACAATTGATGGATAGTTAGTCAGAAGAGAGGGAAGACTCAACTGCTGGAACCCGTTCTCTGTCATTGGTAGACCTTCTGAGCTGACCAAGAGCTTTCAAGTGTTAGAATATAGAGACTCTTTTCATTTTTTACCTGTTTCTACTTTACGAATAAGCGACTTTAGTCTTGTTTACTGAAACTCTAGATTTGACAGATATAAAGTTGCTTAATATAGTAGCATTTGATAGTTTTGTATTACACCAAAAGATACATCATTCTTTGCACTACACTTTTATTCTATTTTATCCTCTTTAGCGTAAGATTTATTTCGCTCATAGAAGTACTATGTCAAATCAGGAAGTATATGCTGCAGGCAGTGGAAATACAGTATCATCATTAAACCTAGAACCAAATCCATTTGAACAGAGCTTTGCATCAACCGATAAGATACCGGTGAACTCATCAAAGCAAAATACTAGAACCCCTTCTACAGGCAATTTTTCAATGCCTCCATTACCCAAGCTTCAAAGGCAACTGTCTAATCCACAGTCACAGTTGATTGGTAAATCATATTCAAACTCTAGTTCTAGATCCTTACAAGATAATTTAAATCCACCACTTAGGAGTCCTAATTTTTTTGGTTCTACTCAAAGACCTGTAATACATTCCCCACCTATTTTGACACCTGGTGGCTCAAAGAGATTACCACCTCTAATACCATCACCTTCATTTTACCCTGTACCACGTACCGAAGATATTAATAACAATAACAAGAATACTAATAATAATACTGAATCTAATAGTAGTATCTCTGGTTACATCGGTACAACGGTAGGGTCTGCTCTCTTACCAGGGGCTTCTGCACCGTTATTAAGTGCTCACAATAGCGCTGCATTAATAAATCATGAACCTTCACAAAATCCTCATGGGTTAGCTACACCGGGATTTCTGTCATACTTACCCAGATCTGGATTAACACCTAATGAATCGAATATAAGGACTGGATTAACACCCGGTGGATCATTGACATCCCATTTCAATTATCAACTTCTTCCCTCCTTAAACAACGGAAATAATAGTCCTAATGGATATAATATAATGGGTAATCCCTCTACCATCAAAGAGAATAACGGAGATAAATTAGATAATGATTCTTCTATAACGATAAAAAATGAAAATAATCTGACGTTACCTAGTATACCCGATGGAATTTCTGATAATAACAAGAACCTTACTGATATTAATAACACAGGTATTCCAAATAATTCTTTAGTTACGCCTGCTTCCTCCTCTGGTAATGCTGAACCTACTGTAACGAAACAAAAGAGTAAAAGATCCAGTTCCATGATGACGATAAAAAAGGAAACTAGTAAGAAACAGAAGAAGACTACTGCCAGTTCAGGTACTGGAGCTGAAACCGGAACCGCGACAGTGGCTGATTCAACTGCATCCACTACAGAAGCAATGCCTTCGAATAAGCCAATGGATATTGAAGAAACCGCTGAAGAAATGGAGCGTAAGAGAAAAGAATTTTTAGAAAAGAATAGAGTTGCAGCATCAAGATTTAGAAAGAGAAAAAAGGAATACATAAAGAAGATTGAAAATGATTTAAAATTCTACGAGTCACAATATAATGAAATGTCGAATGTATTAGATAAATTTGTGAATAGAAATAGAGATCAAGAACCATCAAGCATAAATCTATTGAATCAATTGGAGAATGCCGTGTTAAACAACAATACCAATTTGTCATTGCAAACTTTGAACGAAATGAAACACTTGATATATAGTACCTATTACTTTCAACATGGAAATACGAATAAATTGAACGAAGATAATGAACTCAAGAAAGAGGGTAGTGAGAGTATGCACGACAGTAACAGCTAGCTTAAGTTGACGATATACTGAAATCATAGTCTTTTTCATTAAGAGAAAGAAAGTTGATATGAAATGAAAAGTGGCCAAACACAGTATAGCTCAAAGAAGTTAAGATGTTACTTAGTTATAAATATTGTTGCTTTATATAAGCCACAAAGCAACGTAAAATTTACTCCTGTTAATATGAAAGTATCATGAATGAAGTAACGTTTCAAAGGTAGCAAAAGTAAGTAATGCATAGATATAGATAAGTAAGCTGAAATGAATAAAAACCAATATTCTATATATATATATTTTTTTTTATTACGAATAAACGAAAAAAAAAAATGGAAATGCTCGAATATAAAGGACTACAAGACAATAAGGTCATTGCTATTAGTCATACTGATAAATATTGGATAGTACAGTTTATTGAACAGCTTATACACAGGATGAGCTTCCAATACTTGAAAAATGCTAGGAAGATTATTTGTATTGGTCGTAATTATGCAGCACATATCAAGGAGTTAAACAATCCATTTCCAAAGAAACCTTTCTTCTTCCTCAAGCCTACGTCCAGTATAGTAACACCTTTGGAAGGTGCCTCTAATAGTACAGGCAATGGTGAGAGTTCCATAAGTCTTAGAGACAATGGAACGAATCCCTCGCCTATTATTATCCCTGAGGGAGTAGAGGTCCATCACGAAGTAGAATTAGCATTGATCATGAAGAAAAGAGTTTCGAGGCTCCAGAGTAAAAACTTCAATACCAAGGATATGTTAGAATCAATCAGCGGTGTATCCTTAGCATTTGATCTAACAGGTAGAAATGTACAAAACGAAGCCAAGAAAGCTGGTCTACCATGGACATTCGCTAAGGGATACGATACATTCTGTCCCATGTCAGAGATGGTCCCCATCGAGGAACTTCAACACACCAAAGAGTATGACACCACCAAGTTCCAGGACTCCTTCAGCCTGGAATGCTACGTCAACGGCAAACTACGCCAACAAGGCTCTTGTTCGCTCATGCTGACATCCCTCACCCAAATGCTCGCAAGCATCGCAGAGGTCATGACACTGGAACCTGGAGACATAGTACTCACTGGGACTCCATCTGGGGTAGGTCCACTGCTTCCAGGCGACTCCATCACTGGCAAACTCTACCAGGACAACACTATCTTGACCCAAATATCGATGAATTGCCAAATTTCGTGCTGAATGAGGTGTCGCCCATACTAATTTTTTGCTCTTTCACAATTGAAAAAATTCGCCTTGAAATTTTGGAAAATCGCCGTTTGCAGCGAAAATTTTTTGGAAATAAACAATTGTGAGCTACAAAATTGATGAATTGCAGTAGATCTGACAGTATTACAGGGCGCTGTGGGTTGTAAAGAGGTGCATTGAGTAGATCTGTTTGATTATTTCAGAAGTGGAAGGAAGGGAACTCTTAAAAAGGTGTGCCATAGTTGATATTCCTTGAACAACTTTCTGTTTTTTATTCTCTATTTATTTCTCAATTGATTGATTGACAAATACAAACCAGTATTCATTGTATTCAAGTGTATAAACTCTCTTTCTTTTTCTTTACATTACGTTAGAAGCTCTGCTTTTTCTTCTTTTTTTTGCCAGGTGTTTGAGTGTTATAATCAATGTTTACCGTTTATCCAATGAAGAATGCAGTCTCACAAGGTACAACGATGCTAATGGGTAGATTCCCAGTTATGAGGATATCCTCAGGGATGCAAATTCGTAATAGAACTGCACATCTAATAAATAGAAAATTTTCAAATAGTTTTAAGAAACTTAATAATCGTAATAGAAATAATAATAAGAATTTTAATATTAATAATATTAAAAATAGTAACTCTTCAAAAAATGCAGTATATTCATCAACTGTAATTGCTGCCTCAAAGAAACATATTACAAATATATCCATG
Source organism: Kazachstania viticola (assembly GCA_030571575.1). Classification (NCBI taxonomy): domain Eukaryota; kingdom Fungi; phylum Ascomycota; class Saccharomycetes; order Saccharomycetales; family Saccharomycetaceae; genus Kazachstania; species Kazachstania viticola. The sequence goes on from JAJLXZ010000152.1 coordinate 175,411, forward strand.
AAATGGATGGTTTTAACCGGTATGACTTTATTTCTTGGTATATTATTAGTTACAAGACAAGATTCAAAAACCGATGGTAATAACGATGAAGATGAACAAAAAGATAGAAATGGGAATCAAATATATCGTTCAAGATATCAAAGTGTTAAAATATTCAATAATAATTGGTTACTATTTTGTTACTCAACTTTACCATTAAATGCTATGTCAAGATTATGGGGTAAGGTACATTCTTTAACGTTACCGATGTGGTTAAGACCGATTGGTTTCAATTTTTATTCTTTTCTATTCAATGTCAATTTAGATGAAATGTCTGATCCAAATCTATATAATTATGCCAATCTTTCAGAATTCTTTTATAGAACAATTAAATCTGAATTAAGACCTATTGCTCCTGGTGATGATGTATTAGCATCTCCTTGTGATGGTCAAGTACTACAAATTGGTTTAATTAATTCTGAGACTGGGGAAATTGAACAAGTTAAAGGGTTAACTTACTCAATTAAAGAATTCTTAGGAACTCACTCTCATCCATCACTTTCAAGAAGTGAATCAGATTTATCTAAACTATCTAATAATAATACCAATGTGAAAAAGATAAATGTAAAAGATATTAAAAAATCTTACTCTTCTGACTATATTAATTCTTCTCAATCTGACTCTTCTGAAATTAATGAAGAATCCGTAAGGAGAGAACCAGTTAATGGTAAACTCATAAATTTTGAACATGAAGGCGATAAATCAATACCAAACCTAACACTAGGATCAAATAATACTATAAAACTTTTAAGTGAATTACAACTAAATACTCCTTCCCTTTCCACAAAATCATCTTTATCAGATCCAAAAAATACTGAATTATACTTTGCAGTAATATATCTATCTCCTGGTGACTATCATCATTATCATTCTCCAATTGATTGGGTTTGTAAGACTCGTCGCCATTTCCCAGGTGATTTATTCTCAGTATCTCCATATTTTCAACGTAATTTCCCAAATTTATTCATATTGAATGAACGTGTTGCTTTATTAGGTAATTGGAAGCATGGATTTTTCAGTATGACTCCAGTTGGTGCAACTAATGTGGGTTCCATTAAATTAAATTTTGATAAAGAACTAATTACTAATGTAAAGAGAAAAACTCATTTAGAACCAAATACTTGTTATCAAGCAACTTATAAAAATGCGAGCACAATTTTAGGTGGTATGCCATTGATAAAAGGTGAAGAAATGGGTGGTTTCAAATTAGGTAGTACAGTGGTATTATGTTTTGAAGCACCAACTTCTTTTAAATTTAATGTTAACATTGGTGAGAAAGTTAAAGTTGGTGAGAAGCTCGGTGAAGTCTTGTAATTCATCGAAAATGTTCAAAATGTTCAAAATTTTCTAAATGAAAAACATGATTACTATTATCATCATTAATACTATAGATTGACAAACTAATTGTGAAGCAAAAGAAATATAAAAGTATTAAATAAAAATCAGAAAAAGCTTTAAAAATATTCATTAGATATATATATAAATATATTAAACTTACGTATCAATTTTACTATTCATTCCTCAACAAAAAAAATTTAACTTAAATACAAAATCTTATTTTTCTCTAGCTTTAAGCAACGCCAATTCATAGTTAACAATATCTCCACTATTTTTATCAGAGCATAACATTTCTAGATTGTAATTTTCAGATTGATTTTTATGAAAGTCATAATCTTGGCATTTCTTATCTAATTCTAGCATCGGAATATCTTTTAGTCCAAACCTTTTAATTACATTTTTTGCAAAAGAACCGGTGTTGAAAGTTTGCGGCACATTTCCTGACATTTGTTGTTCCTCAGTATTATTTATTTTCTTATCCAATGCGAACTGAATATCACTTAATTTATCGAGTTCAATATCAGCTTCGGGTTTTGGTTGAATATATACAACTGCTCCACCATTCAAAAATTCAGAATAATCCATAGGGTTATCAAAAGTCAACTCTAATGGATAATAATTATCAGTTAGGATCTTTAAACTCTTGATTGTTTGAATAGTTGGCAATAAGCAAGGTGTAACCAAAGTTTTTGTTATTTCCTTATTTCCACTAGTATCCATTTTCAATTGAATCTCAACTGCTACACCGTTTATTGGTATTTCTGTAGCAATATCTTTAACAACTAAACATCGGGGCTCCACAGCCATACTCCAAAAATGTTTCAGTGCTTGCAATGGGTAAGGTTCCATATATAATGGCAGAACCGATATGATCAGGTATGCTAGAGAATTGATACTCGATGTATTCAGGGCATATTGTCCTGATCCTAAGAATAAGAACCCAATACACATATTCGTCATTATATATTTCCCATAATGATTTTCATACTGTACATCTCCATTATTGGTCCTTTCAAACCCCGGTAAACTCTGATCCTCTTCATCTCTTTCCAGATCATTAGATGGATCTACATCAGATAGGTTATTGCTCTCATTATCGAATGATTCGTTAGTATCCTTAGTATTAGAATTCAGAGGCTCACTTGTCTTATACAACTCAGAATTTCTTCCCGTCACCACTTCATGTAAATAGTTAACCCTCCGGAGAATCTCTAGATCACCTGTGGCACACATTACCATACTTGAGGACAATAATAAAACATTAACAAGCATTGTTATACCTCTGATGGTTAATTGGAAATCGATATTGTTGTCCTTACCATTTTCTGGTATACCAGGATATTGATAAAATGGGAGGAATCGGTCTATTAAAGAAACGAAGCAATTTCTAACTTTCATCTCCCCAGTAGATGCATATTTTATACCCATTGCTAAGACCCTACCAGCAATAGTATAGTATTTAGGCAATAGAGCTGAGTTTATATTTCCCCCAGGTGTGACATCAATATTATTTAAAATAAATTCGATGGAATCTCCAATAGATTCCCACATAATCATAAAATAACACCATTCCCTATACATGAATATTTCTGGTTTAGTTAATCTCCTCTTCCTCTTATCTGTATGATCTAAACGTATCATATTAGCGATGTCAATATCATTAGATTTGATAAATATCAACATCAGAGCAATAATCACACCTATATGAGAATTCTCTGAAATCCAATTATCTTCTTTATCTTTTTGTAAGTTAAGGACTGATAGTAGCTCATCTACTAATTCAGAGTTCAAGTCATGATTATTTTGTATAAGGCTTGAATCCCTATTCTCATTGTGTGCTATTGTCCCAGAACCCAAATTTATTAATCCTATTGAAATCCCAACAGCTACACGATATCCTTCAGTAAATTGTAATTCTTCCTGAGTTTTCATAAGGCATTTAAATTCAGTGCATAAAACATCACTCATTTTTTTATTATTGGATTGCTCAAGAACCATACCAACACCCACTAGTCCTGCCATCTGGACCTCTATATTAATATTCAAGTCATTTGAACCGGATGGGAGTAAAGCCACAACATGGACGCTTAAAACCTTGATCAGTTTAAAATCTTTAGAGCCTTTAGAACTTGCACTCATTCCTAGTAAAAGTCCAACACTAACGTAAGTAGATTTTGGACTCAAATAATTATAAACATGCCACTCTTCAAGGTCTTTAAGAAATCCATTTAATCCCAAACCTAACAGAAACCCACCGTGAGTTGCATTTAAATTTTTTGGTTTGTTGTATGATATCCAACTTCCTGTGATACCTACCGTTTGTCTTGATATCTTCAATGCAGATGCTACACCTGTATGGAACTCACCCCAGGAGATTGTTTGGGTAGGGAATTTTGATTTATCAACTTTCAAAGTAATATTGTTTGCAAAGATGGTATCATAATTTATTGGCTGTATTACCCATTTCTGAGTTACCAATGGAACTTCTGTCGAATATGTAATTGCTCCGTAACCCAATCCAGTAGTCAATGTTCTCAAAGTAATAATGGAAGCATATAATCTTCTCTGAGATAATATTTTTGTATATTCAGTTTTTGTTGTAATAAAATGTACTCTTTGAGGAATTGAATTGGTAACCGACAAAAGTGCCTGTTTAAACCTTTGATCATTAGGAAATATATATCCAACATTCTGTTTTAGGATAATATTATCTCTTAGTGCACTTTGATTTTGCGATACCTCTGAGAATTGACCTACTAGTGATAAATCATTATCTGATTGATGAATAGTTTTCACGATATCTGTTAGTAAAGTATAAATATCGGTAGGTTTTGTTTTTCTTCTTGATTTTAAGCCAATACTTGAGTTCTTAGTAATGTTTTTATTTTTGTCAACTTTATCTAGCTTGCTGATATTAATTGATCTCTCTAAGTCCGACCTAGATATCAAACTGAAATTGATGTTAGATATCGGATGAGAAATTACTCTTTCAATATTTTTCAATATGTTTTTAAGTGGAGTTAAAATTCCTAATGGATATGTCTGTATTTCCTTAGGTGTGATATTCAGCTTCGTTAAGATGTCTAAAATGTACTCATGCTCAAACTCTGGCGAGTGAAGTATTTCATATAATTGTAGTGTCTTTGAGCATTTCGGAGTAATTATTAAATCTACTTCACTTTGTGTTTCTACTAATCTTGAGAAGCTTATAAATTGTGTAAGTGGAATTTGGCTGTTTTCGGTAATGCTATATAATGATTTAAAGATAGAGGGAGGTTCATCCAAGGGATGAGCAAATATGCCAGATGCAATATTGGAGGTTGGCATATCTCCCTCTAAGTTAGCATTGTAATAAATTTTCCATTGGTGTGGCCAATCCATTTTCAGAATAGTAAAGCTTATAAAATCTTTTAGAAGTGAAGCTTCTTTTTGACATAAAAGATCAAGTAAAAACTCTTCAAGTAATAGGTGGAAACCTAATATAATCTTTGGTATCAATAAATTTATACTTTTAATGTTATTGATTGTATTGAGAAAATAATAAGGTGTTTGGACATCATTCTCGAGGTGTGATAGTAGTAGGTATTCGAGTACGTCACGTAATGCTTTAAATTCGTGTTCCATTTCATTAATCAATTCACTTTGTTGTAAAGCAGATTGCCATAAGAATAATAAAGAATAAAATTCAGTTGGTGAGCAAATATATTTCAGCGCTAGGAAACATTTTTTGGTAAAGTCAAACTTTGGATAAGTAGTAATGTTTAGTACTTTGGAGAGAGTTAAATCTTTATATAGCGTAGTGAGTTTAGATGTTTTCCAAGTAAAGTTGTTTTGGTTATGCAAATCAATTAGCTTCAAAATTGGAGAATTCACTTTAATAAAGGGATTATATAGGGAAAATTCAGATGGATCTTTATAAGCAATTAGTAATAGACCTTCTAGATTATCATTATGGAAAGGAAAGATATTTTTTATATTTGAATAATTATGAACGTTTGATAAATCAGATAAGGATATTAAATTTGGTGGAGAATTTCCATATACTTTAAAAGATATGGAGTTTATAATTTCAGGAATCATATTAATCACCCACATCTTACTAAATTTTGTAATCTTATCAAAAATTATAATAGCTTCTTGATCTTGGAAAGATAATGGTATACAAATAAATGAATCCTTAGCGGAAATTCTGTTTTCACCAGTTGTAATATTTCTTGGTAGTGTCATGGAAGAGATTTTGATTAAAGAGATATCTTTTGATATAATTGTTTGATTCAAAGTTTCCGGAGTTAATTGTAAAGGTGACGATAACGAATTAAGTTCTAAATTTGGGGAAGTCAATGAATTTGAACTACTAAGACGATCTAGCGTTGCTGAGACATTTCTTCTAATTTGAGGAGAATTTAAGTGAGATTCGCTGTTAGAGATCTTTCTATCAGGAATCAAATCACGATTGAAACTGTGTGATATTACATTATGACTAGAAGTTAAAGGTAACGTACTTGAATTTACTGTATTAGAGGAATTTGAGGAATTTGAGATAGTTCCAGTATTGTTGACATTAGCGGAAACCGATCTCCTATTCAAGATAGAAATCTTTCTTAGATTCTTATTGCTTGAATTAGCAGTATTGTTATTTTGAGTTTGTTCTATATTTTTTTTGATCATAGTATTCTCTCCCATTGTTGAGCTTGTATTTGAGTTGAGTATTCTTGTATAATAGAAATGAAACTTATTAGTGGTGGTATCGATAAATACAGCAATATGATTATCACTATTTTGTGGGAATAAAAGCAATTGAGATCGTTTTAACAAATCGTATTGATTAGCGGTAAATGAAACCACACCAAATGGAGACAGAGGATCTGTTAAAGTGATGTATCTATATTGAAGGTCATCTTCAATAGAATCAGTGTAATCAAAAATTGAAGAGTTTAATTTCCTCTCTAGGATTAAACCTTGAGAATACCAAAATGCTTGTAATATTGGAAATGGGAAGCATATAGTAGTGGGATCATTACCATTTGATAAATAATACACATGAGCCACATGTTCTAGTATTATAATTAAGCAATCAGAAACTTTTTCAAAATCAATGAAACCAGCATTGACTATTCTTTCCTTATATTTAAATTTTCTAATAACTTTATCACATACTACCCATTCAGCATAGCTTCTATCCTTCGAGATCCAAATTTCACCTTTATGCATCTTGTTATACTGTCTTGAATGCAATAGATTTTGTATATTCAAATTAAGATCATCGTTCTCATCCTCATCACTTATGAATGATATATCAGATTGAAAGACCTCATCAATGCTTTGCATTATTAAACTATGAAGAGATTTTATGGAAATCAACTTATAACCTATAAACCTTGTGCAATCTTTAGAAGACTGTACTATTTGCCCCAAATTCAACTGGTCGAACTTCTATAAACCTCTGGTAGTAGTTTTTTACACAAAGACGATAACTTTAATATTGATAATAAATGTCCGAATTGTCTAGATGAGTACCAGAAACTAAGCAATGGTAAGTGAAATGTACCGAGAATTATTTAAATCAATGCCCTTTAGATCTGTTTCCTTTATTCAATTGTTTCCTCAAGCTCTAAGACTAGTGTAAGTTCAAGAGTTTTCTCTATAGAATTGATTCAATTATTGTCAGCGGCCATAAGACGGAGCATATAAAATTTCAAAGCTATAATAAAATTCAGTGGGAAGTTTTTGATATTCGATGAGCTTATTTAGTTTAGACGCTAAGAGTAGAGAGTCTTTGGAATAGCTGCTAGTAGTGCTGTGGTGTGGGCCATGTCTGGTGATCTGTTGTTCAAAGTGGAGACTGATTTGGGTCGTGGTGGGAGTAACCGTAATGGTAACAATGCCAAGAGAAGAAAAGTTATTAAGTCGTGTGCATTCTGCCGTAAGAGGAAACTGAAATGTGATCATGCTAAGCCTATGTGTCAACAGTGTAAGACGAGAAACCTGCCTGAATGTGTGTATACGGATGAGTATAGTTATCAACTTACCTCGAGTGAACTGTTTAGTAATACGCCTAATATTGAATTAATATCAAAAATTAGCCATCTAGAAAGTAAACTTGCAAAATATGAAGAAAAATTTGGTAAAGTTAATTATAATGAGGAGAAAGTGTATCCTAATTTATTAAAATATTTTAAAGCTACTAAGTTAGACTCTTCTGATGTGTTTGTTTATGGACCATCAGCAGCAAAGACGTCGACACATTTACATTTAGATCAATTTCAACTTGAATATAGAAAGCTTTGGGCTAAAGTTAAACCAGCTTATGATAATTGGAGAATCAAGAATTGTTATTATGCTGTAATGGATGAATACTTTGTTGTGTTTTGTGAAACAAGGAAAGATGCTTTATTAGATGCTTTAGGTAGTGTCTTACCGACGTATTCTAATATGGAAAGATGCTTGGAAAGATTTTTCATTTCACCTGTCTTTGAAATCTTACAAGTTCTTGATAAAGATGAAACTTTAAGAAAATTTAGAAGTTATTTTGTGGAAGAGACAGATATTACATTAGGAATCTCTAAGATTAAAATTATTGAACCTAATGATAAATCAAAACTATATGATATTGGTATAATAGTGATGATTCTTTGTATTGATCATTATAATTTTAATGTCCCAAGTGCAGTTTTAGAATTTGTAATTGCTTTACCGATGTTAAGTGGTGGACATATTTATTCAGTGGAGAAAGCACAATATTTGATATTAAGATATATGTTTAAAGTATTCTATTCTGATTGTAGTCCATGGGATAGTACAGTTCTCCTGGATACTGTAAATGAATTAACCTTGTGTGTAATGAATATTGGACTAAATGATATACCACGATGGTATAATAATAAAAAGAAATTATATTATGATGAGCAATTAGAAGTGATGAAGAGAATATTTCATTGGACTCTATTTTTTGATGTTGTAGTATCATTTGATGTTGGTAAACCACTATTTATATCATTAGAGGATTTTGATTCAGAAGATCTATTTGATGTTAATAAATTTAAACCATCAAAATTCAATAGAAGGAGTTCAATAATGAATAATTTTTTGAAGATATCAAGAAATTATATTAGTGAAATTAACAGTTCAAAATCAACTAGAACAAAACCATTAAATTTATTCTTATTTGCAGAAGAGTTTTTTGATTTTATACAAGAGAATTTATTACCGATAAGAATATATACTACTCCCGGAAGTGCGCATGCATCTGATCCATTTGATACTATGATATTGGCTCCTACTTTAGGTATGGTATATTCATGTTATGATATACAAATGAATGTATTTAAGGATACTTCCGTAGTGGTAAGAAATGCACTCTTTAAGATTGGATTATTATGCTTATCCTTAAGTGTGAATACTATACTAACGTTTCATGAAGTAATGAGAGACTCTACAAGTAATGCGAATTCCATATATTTTACACAAGGAATTAATATTTCATTATTATTAATCAATTCATTATTTGTTAGAATATTACAACAAATGTATTGTTGTTTCTTCAAAATGTTGACGTGTCCCATGAAAGGGTTCATTATGAAATTTAAAGAATGTCGAAATCCCATTTCGTTCATTGATTTAAAGATAGATCAAGAAGAAGATTACTCGTTTATTGATGCTGTCAAACAATTCAGAGAGATTGTAGATCAATTATTCGACGCACGATTTCTCGATCTACACGCAAGTCTGAAGAAATCGTACCAGTTCATGGCCATCCTTGCACTGGAGAGAACGGGTAGAGTACTATTCAACAGAGGATTAGAGGCAAGAACCGTGACGGAAAGAGAATGGTACGACAGGGGAATCGACCTGAGGAAAGTGGCCGATGAAGCCTACGACAGATTCAACAAAGAAGTATGGCTCAACTACGAAAGCCAAGCAGACAGTATATGGACAACGCCGCCTGTAGACTTCTTCAAAGACTTTTCTGGTACTTTGGATCTTACAAACAGCTAATATTGTGCTTTAAATAGCTTGTTTTTTTTCGAGTCTTTAAAGCGTTTATAAGAGAAAGACAAAAAAAAAACAAAGAAATGAACAAGAAACGACAACTTCTGTTTGATTTGAAAGAGAGAACAAGAGCATAAAGGAAAGGTAAGTATGATCAAGAGTACTCTGCTGTATAGGATAGATGGGTTACCGCTGTGTACATCGGTGGATGATGACAACAACGCTGCGATAAACGAACAGAAGAAGAGGATAAAGCTGGTTATATCCCGGATGACACCTCAATCTGCCGATGAAGTGACACTGGAGAGTGGATCATACGAGATCAGTTACATCAAGAGGGACAATATAATCTACTTTGTCATCTGCGAGAAGGGGTATCCAAGAAACCTAGCGTTCTCATACTTGAACGACGTCTCGGAGGAGTTCCAACATTCATATGCCAACGAATATCACAAACCCAACATTAGACCATACGCATTTGTGAGTTTTGACACTTTCCTGCAGAAGAGCAAGAAGACGTACAGCGACAAGAAAGTGCAGGACAACCTGGACCAACTAAACCAGGAACTGCACGGTGTCAAAGAGATCATGTCGAAGAATATCGAAGATCTACTGTACAGAGGCGATTCCCTCGATAAGATGAGCGACATGAGTGCATCCCTCAGAGAATCCTCCAAGAAGTACAGAAAGTCGGCCCAGAAAATCAACCTTGAGCTTCTCATCAGCCAGTACGCACCCATCGCCTTCGTGGCCTTCCTCTTTGTCTTCCTTGTCTGGTACGTCTTCCTCAAGTAGTTTTTATACAGAGATTTTCACTGTTTTTTCGCTTTTCTCGTGATTTTTCCCCTTACTGGAATTTTTCACTTTGAAGAGAAATTTTAAAGTGGGAGACACTTGGAGAAACATTTATTACCACTTGTGTAGGTTAGGTATTGTACGTATATAGCCAAGTAAGCACGCTAAATATACTAGTTGCAACATGTCGAAGAACGATCTACAGTCATTGATCAACAGATTCAAGTTTGAGAAAGTTTTGGATTCTAATCCGCAGAATAAAGTTATCTCATTATTAGGGACTATCGATAACCAGAATGCTATTTTAACCGCTGAAAAGACTCATTTTATGTTTGATGAGACTATCAGGAGACAGAGTGAGTCTGACTCTACCATGCCTATTTTCTATCAATGTGAAAATGAATACTCATGTGTTAATGGGATTCAAGAATTAAAAGAATTGACTTCAAATGATATTTATCATTGGGGGTTAGCTGTCCTAAGACAACATATGGAAAATAATCCTACTTGTAAATTGAATTTAATTTGGCCTGCTACACCGGTTCATATTAGAAAATTTGAACAACAGAATTTCCATGTTATCAAAGAGACTCCTGAAATCTATAAGACTATCGTGAAACCTTATATAGATGAAATGAGTAATCCAACTAGATTGAAATGGGTTCATAATATCTTATATGGAGAAGCTGAATCAGCACAAGTCGTCTATAAGGATTACTCTGAAAGTAACAAAGATGAAGGTTTCATCGTTTTACCAGATATGAAATGGGATGGTGTCAATATCGATTCCCTATATTTGGTTGCAATTGTCTATAGAGACGATATCAAATCAATTAGAGACTTAAGACCAAAGGATAAAGATTGGTTGATTAGAATCCTAAACAAGATTAGATCAGTCATCCCAGCTTGTTATAATTACGCTGTAAAACCGGATGAACTAAGAATCTTCGTCCATTATCAACCTTCCTATTATCATTTCCATATCCATATAGTTAACGTCAAACACGCTGGACTAGGTAATAATATCGCTGCAGGTAAAGCAATGTTATTGTCTGACATTATTGACTTATTAAACTACTTGGGACCAGAAGGTATGGCTAATAAGACTATTACTTATGTTATCGGTGAAAGTCATGATCTTTGGAAAAGAGGTTTAGAAGAAGCAAGCAATAAAGTATTGATTCAAGAAGGTATTCCAGAATCTCCTGAAATCTTAAATGGTTTTAATAATGAGAAGTAATAAAGTAGTTATTTATATATATATATGTATATATATGTATTTATGTATGTATCTATAACTAAGATACAACTAATGATTTTTTCACTAACAGTATTTACTTATTTTTTTTTCAATGGCTATTATAAACTTGTATATGATTTGAACTTTTACACTATAATCATATTCTCAAGTACATATACACATCAAGGCTATAATCAGTATCCTACTTATTAAATTCAAATACTTACTAAAATCAGCTATGAAAGATTTAGAGAAAATTTGGTATGAATTACAAAAAATCGCTTTTGAAATGACTGGAGATGTTAATATCTACTATCCAATGATCGATCCAAGAGATTTCAACGTCTTATGGAGATCTTACGTTGAACTGTTAAATAAAGCTGCTTTCAATTCAAAGAATAATACTAATCAAAACAACAACTCTCATTTTTCAAAATTTGATGATCCCGAATTACAATCTCTTATTGAATTATCATTAGAAGAAAGAATTATGAAACTAAATATATTCCTTAGAACTGAACTTTATTATTGTTTCTATTGTAATAAGAAATATAACAAAGAACAAGATTTATATGAACGTTGTCCCGGTATAACTAAAGAAGATCATGAATGATGAACTATCTTCAAAACCAACTAATTTTGCTCCATCTCCTGATTTCAAGTGGTTATGTGAAATTTTATTCAAAAAGATTGAAGATATACCAAGACAACATAGTGATCAAGGCTCATTGAAACCTATTGGAGTAAGATACTACGAAACTATACAAAATTTTATTAATCTATGGAGAACAACGGTAGGTAATGATATCTTCCCTGCTTTAGTTCTTATCTTACCTTATAGAGATCGTAGAACTTATAATATTAGAGATTACACTTTGATTAAAGCAATATGTGCTTATTTGAAATTACCCAAAAATTCATTCACTGAAAAGAGATTATTAAATTGGAAGCAAAGGGCTTCTCGTGGTATTAAATTATCTAATTTTTGTGTTGAAGAAATTAGTAAAAGAAGAAGTGAACCTTCTCATCATGATAATATCTCTATTGATAAATTGAATGATTTATTAACCTCTCTGACTAATGAAAGAAGCTCAAGAAGCAAAGGTTTTAAAAATTTAGCCGAGTCTGCTACTTTCAAATACTGTATGGAAAATATGTCCTTTATTGAACTAAAATATTTCTTTGATATTCTTTTGAAAACTAGATTAATTGGTGGTCAAGAACATAAGTTTTTAGATATTTGGCATCCTGATGCTCGGGACTATCTTAGTGTTGTCTCTGATTTGAAGACTGTTACTGATAAATTATGGAACCCACAAGTTCGATTGCAAAATGATGAACTAGACGTAACAATAAACTATGCTTTTTCTCCTCATTTAGCCAAGAAATTAACAATCTCTTATGATAAAGTTTGTAATAAATTAAATAATGATTTTTTCATTGAAGAGAAAATGGATGGTGATAGAATGCAATTACATTTTATGGATTATGGTAACAAAATTAGATTCTTAAGTAGAAGAGGTGTAGATTATACTCATCTTTATGGTCAAGATTTACAATCTGATACAATTGCCAAATATTTACACTTAAATGAAAATGTTAAAGATTGTATACTAGACGGTGAAATGATCACTTACGATATGGATCGTGATATTATTTTACCCTTTGGTATTGTGAAAAGCAGTGCTGTTAGTGTCCTTACCAAAGAAGGAATATCATCAAAAGGTTATCATCCGCTTTTTATAGCATTCGATCTGGTATATCTTAATGGAGTTTCATTAGTTGATTTACCATTATATCAAAGAAAGAAATATTTAACAAGTATTTTAACTCCTCACGATAAAGTTGTTGAAATAATTACTTCACATCGTTTTCACGATGAAGAATCTATCAAAAATTCGTTAGAACATGCTATCAGTGTGGGATCAGAAGGTATTGTATTAAAAAGTTATAACTCAAAATATATGGTGGGAGCAAGGAACGACAGTTGGATAAAGATTAAACCCGAATATCTAGAGCAATTTGGTGAAAATCTTGATCTCATTGTAATTGGAAGAGACCCCGGTAGGAAAGATTCATTAATGTGTGGTTTAGCTGTTTTAGAAGGTACTGATATAAATAATATACCTGATGAAGAAATCATTAATCTTGATTCCCAAGAAGATAATATAGAAGAAGAAAGGAAAATTGTGAAATTCATATCCTTTTGTAATATTGCAAATGGTATCTCTCAAGAGGAGTTTAAAGAAATAGATAGAAGAACACAAGGTTATTGGAAAAGATATGATTCAATAGCACCACCAAATGAATTACTAGAGTTTGGCTCAAAAGTGCCCGTAGAATGGATTGATCCAAAAAACTCAGTCGTATTGGAGATTAAGGCAAGGTCAATAGATAATACTGATACCAGTGTTAAACGTTATAAAGCAGGTTGTACATTATATGCAGGATACTGTCGTCAGATAAGAGATGATAAAGATTGGAAAACATGTTACACTTTTAATGAGTTTCAAAGAGATAGAAAAGCAACCTTTAATAGATCAACTACTTCACCTGAGCAGATCCTAATGAAATCTGTGAAAAGAAGGAAAATACCTATTATCAATGCTCTCAACCGTAATTATAATTTAACTAAGAATCCAATTCAATCAGAGATTTTCAAAGATATGAATTTCTACGTATTAACTGATCATCTAGAAAAATCCGAAAATAAGAGAATAAGCAAAGAAGAACTGTGTAATCTAGTGGTTGAAAACAAAGGTAAAATAATATACAATTTGGTCTCTAAAAGTTATGATATAAGTTCAATTCGTATCATTAGTGGAAAGTTCACCTCGGAATGTCAAAATTTGATTGAAAGAGGATATGATATATTAAATCCAGTGTGGCTTCTAGATTGTATAGCTAATAAAAGGTTAATTAGCATTGAACCAAGACATTGTCTCAACGTTTCTGAAGAAGTAATGTCAATTGTAAGTAAGCGAGTTGATGTATTTGGCGATGGATTTGAATCAAACTTGACTGCTTCAGGTTTGAAAAATATTTTAGATGATGAGCAAAATAAACTGAAATTGGAAAACTACACATTATCCACAATGCAAATAGTTGATCTGGTACAAATTCCTTATTTCTTGTTCCAAAATAGAAAAGTATATATAACCTCAAAGGGATTCACTACAAAAGAGAGAACTGAATTTTTGCTCAAAATTAAACTATATGGGGGAACAAGTGTTAATAGCATATCTGAATGCAATCTTATAATAGTGTCAAACCAAATATTTGACAAGGAGATAATGCTTCAAATTAGATCGGAGATCGCCAAGCTTACTTCGAGTAAAAAGGATATTCCTGAGATCCCTCCTATCGTGAATGCAGAATGGATTAACAGGTGTATCGAAGAAAATACGCAAGTACCAGAGGAAAACTTCCCTCCTGAAGCAATAAGATGAATCTGTTTTTTTTTTTTCAAAATATAATATACATTTCCTTATACAATATTTCTATGATAGTATTGATATATATTTGTAACCAATTATTCATATTCTATTAGTATTTAGGTTTATTCATCTGAATTATCAGATGCATTTGAGTTAGTCTCCTTTTCTTCAGGTTGGTTAGTACCAGATTTATGCTTTCTTCTTCTCCTTTTTTTAGAAGATTCATTTACATCTTTATTTTCATTGGTTTCCACTGATGGTTTATTAGCGACGTCCTTTACAACCTTTTTCTTTTTCATACTCAAAGGATTTGGTCCTTTGGGACCTTTTCTCTTCCTCTGAGTTTGTTCTGATTTGTTCTGGCTACTTTCAGTACTTTTCTCTTCTTCACTAGATTTCACACCAGCAAATTTAGGATCGTTTAAACCTTTATATAATTTTTCATTCTCTTTTCTGAGACTAATCTTTGCACTGCTATCACTTAATGGTTCCATGACCATGACAGATCTCGATAAATGAATTAATGGAACACCAGGCACACGTCTTAACCGCCTTCTAATATCAATATTTTGAGATGCTACAACATATCTATGTTTGTTGTGGCCATTGATGTTAACAATACTTTCGATACATTCAATTGGAGGTTTTGGTTCCTTTGGAGGATGATTACAACGACGTCTTTCAAACTTCTTGGCAATATCGATAGCATCTTGATTTCCAGTAGCGTATAAAGCTTGCATACAGCATTGCGTAATCATAACTTTAACTTCAGCTTGAAGAGTACGTTGTAAAGCGTTTGCCAAGTTGAATTTAGAATCATTCGATGCAGTAACTAATTCATCATCCACTATGACTTGGTATGGCTCTCTGAATTTGAAAGTGTGACTATACACTAACAACTGCTTTCTATATGATTTGGCCCTTTTCTGACGCATTTATTGTAGTCCTTAATGGTTCAATAAGATCACTCTAGATTTTTAAAGTGAATTCGATAATATTATACTAATATAATATCAAATATATCAGCCAAATAAAATTTTTACTTAGCTCATCGCTTGAAAAAAATAATTATGTCTCAAAATGACAATAAACATATTTATCAATAAAAAATATCTTTATTTATTATTTATATGATTAAAAATGAGTATGATAGTTACTACGTAAATTGAATTACTTTGTTATGTACTTATTCAAATAATCTTGATTGTTTTTGGAAGTGTAAATAGCTTGTAGTAGTTCCATAGCCAGAACAGTAGAAAACAAGCAAAACCAACTATGCAATTTAGTAACGTCCAAGAGTCTGGATATTGCTTTGGTGGAACAATGAAGAAATCCAGAAAATGTATTATACCCATTGCAATATAAGAACCGATAATGATTACTCTCCATAATATGTTATATGGTAATAGGTGTCTACGTTGGTAATTCCCCTCTATGGATGTGATGGATGGGCCTGGAGTAAGCACCTTTGGTAAGAAAGTAGGAGTTACTACTGAAAAGTTACCAATTAGCCAATTGCTCATGAAGAAACATACGAAGTATTGTAATTGTAAACCATCTTTTTTCAATAACGGCCATAATGTAAATAAAGCGACATTATTTATCCAGCTTACCATTGAAAGAACATTCCAATCAGTAGATGTGTATAATAGAGTCACTGGTAATAATGGAAGTAAGATAGTCTTTTCGTGTACCTGGAAACTAAATAAGAAGAATGCCATCGAGCAAGCTGCTAGAGCATACGGTAATAAATGCTTTTTTGGGAATAAAATAATGGTGACAAAAGCAGGTAAAAACCCAATAACAGTTCCTACTAAAGAATATAACTGTAATTGACTTACTGTAAAGTTAGTCTTATATTTCATCAAGATATTTGTAACGCACCAAAAGTTAGCAACCTTATCTTCAAATACACCTCTTGCAAATGGGAAAATACGATGAATTGCTTGTATAACATTTTGCAAATCACCCCATATATATAATGGACCAAACATAGATCCAAATGTAGTTAAAGTAGCAATAGCTATGGCTAAAAATCTTGGAATATTCAATAGTTTTGGGAAAAACAATGATTTACTTAATAAATAACCAAAGAATATTGGTGCATAGTATAATGACATTTGTTTGAAACATAGAGATAATACAAAGCATACGGATGCCAGAGCATAAAAATCATCATAAAGATTATTAATAGCATAGACTGTAAGTCCTAACATAACAGAATTGAATTGAAAATGCCCATGGTCAATAAGTAATAATGAAGGTTGTAGCAATATAGCAGCAACAGCGATCATCTGACCTACAGGAGATTGATTTCTATTTCTTCCTACCCATCTAGTAAAATATACAACAGCAGGGATATAGAAGATACTGTCACTTAGTAAGACTGTTAGTCTCATGTATGTCTTGATACCTAATATTTCAAATCCACGAGAACTATCAAGAGCAAACCAATTAGGATAAACAAATGAACCAATCTTTCCCAAAATATAAGAATGGTAAGCAGTTAAAGGTGGATAATCCAGCCCCCAATATTGTAAATCATACCAGTACCATTCAGAGATAGGTAAATGTTGAGTAATCTCCATCCAATGTCTCTGTGCTTCAAAATCACCGAACATTGGAGGTACTCCCATACCCGAGTAAGAACCTAGTCCAATTGCCAATCTTACTACTAAACCAAATAATATAATCAAATAAGTAGACAACCATTGACTATCAGCTGGTCTAAATGGAAATAGGAAATCATACAAGGGAGATGCATAGAAAGGCTCTGTTTCCTTTTCCACAACAGTATTATTATTGTTATTATTCTTCTTCACTTTACTAGATTTTTTCATATCTTGAGCAATTGCCTAACTATAATTAACAGTTATTCCAAATACAAACCACTTAGTGACACACAGATGAATAGTTTTTTTTATATTTAAGCAATATTACCTTTTATTATTGTTATATATGTGTATATTTTTTCAGTGTACATATAATAATTACTAGTGAAAAAAAAAATAATACAATTTTATATAAAATAGTTAAAAACAGTTAACAATTTAAAAGTTACTTACTTGAGTTATATTTTTAGATAGGATAGGATATATGTTGTATAAATAATGGGGCATGATATAAATAATAAACGGTGCAAAAGGGAATGAGAAAAAATAGATATTGAAGATTGAATGGAGGACTATTCGAATTAAGCAGAGGCTTCGAATTTTGGAACATCCTTCTCTAGAATACCGTTACGGATGGAAGATTTCCAGCCAACAGCTCTTTCGAAACCATTGATACCATATTGGAAGTTTTGGAAGACTTCAATTAATTTTTCTCTACTTGATTCAACGAAAGGACCATGTTGAACAACGGTTTGATCTAAGATTAAACCACCAATGATAGCAAATTCAGTGTCGTCATCGTTAACCATACCTTTAATGGTATTACCGTCTACGTTGAAGAAAACGTTAGTGTATTGGCCGAATTCCTTTTCACCAATCTTTACTGAACCCTTCATAACATAAAGGAATACATTAAAGTTTTCTGGAACTTCTTGAATAAAGTCAGTGCCTTTCTTATCGGAAGTGAAATGGTAAAAATCAATTGGAGTGTAAGCTAAATCTTTTACAGATTCTACACCATATGACTTACCACTGATGACACGAACGTTTAAGTGATCATTTGGTTTAACGATTGGAACTTCTTTACCTCTTAAGTTTCTATATCTTGGTTCACAGTTCTTTAATTTTTCAGGTAAATCAACCCATAATTGTAAACCAATACCAGCATCGCCATTTTCCATAAGGACAGGAATTTCAGAATGCATAATACCTTTACCAGCAGTCATGAATTGCAAATCACCTGGTCTTAAGACACCTTTAGAACCAGTGAAATCTTCATGAGCAATCATACCATTACGAACATAAGTGATAGTTTCTTGACCATGATGAGGATGATCTGGGAAACCAGCAGGATGTGAAACAGTGAAATGATCTAACATTAAGAAAGGAGAGAATTGTCTTTGTTGCATAGTACCAATAGATCTTCTAACACGAGCACCAACACCTTCTTCTTGTTCGAAAGCGACGAAATGTTTATTGATAGAACGGACAGTTTGAGACATAGTTAAATTGTTTTTAGTTATTGATTTAATGATATTAATCTTGTCTGGATTAAAGATGTTTGTATTTTTGTTGTTGTTGTTATTATCCTTTGAGAAAAAATTAATTATAGAAAGAGAATTAAATTTTAACACAAATATCGATAATAAAAGAAATAAGAAAGCCTTTTTATATGAAATAAATTTATTAGAAGAGCTATTAGATTTTATCATTTGTAAAAGGGAAAAAAGGGAATGTAGAATACAACGTATAGATTACATAACAAGAAGAAAAAAAAAGAAAGAAAAAGAATACAACAGAGGGAAAAACATCAAAATATCATGTTCTTTAAACTTTTTTGATTAAGTAATTATTAATTTTTTATATACTAGCTGGAAAAGAATTATATCGATAAAATGACATCTATCACATTATTACGTTATCTGATAAGGCGGTACTACAATTAAAATTAATCATATATTACACATTAGCGCCAAGCCAAATGATTCCGTAGTACTCGTTTCCATATGAATTTTTTTGATAAAGTTTCTAATGATAAAACTTTCTTCTTTCTACTTTCACATTTTTGTGGCTTAATAAGAAATTAATAATTTTCTAGGCGTACAACAATTTAAAGTTTGAGATCCACAGATACGGCCGCATCAAACTCGAGAAAAGTAACTAGATCTGGTACCTTATTAGAACTTAGTGATGGTGCGGCCTTTTCAGAGATACCAGGAAAAGTTAAAAATGTGTAGCTCCTATGTTCCTGATGGGACTCCACGGTATTTACTGCATTAGGATGTCAGATCCCCGATAAAGTTTGGGTTTACACAGACAAGGACGCACAATAATGCTATAAATAAGGCACTGTGAATAGGGGGTCAAAAAAAGAAAATCCTCGGATTTAAGCAATTCGGGCTGTAAATTATTACATCACATACTACACTAATAGGGTTTAGATTTGCCTTTTACCAAAAAGTAAATAAATAATAAGTTTGTCAGAAATAAAAATAAATGAATAATTTTGAGTTTTAGTACTTCTTGGATTAAATAGTGAGGAGTGATTTGTAATGGTTGTCTGTTTCTGAGGGGATGGGTATACAGAAGAGAAAGTTTGTGAGTACGCCTGAGGACTGTAGTGTGAGTTTCAATGCACAGATTTCTAACAAGAGACATGATTCTCATAAATTGATCCTACCTTATTATCTTGATAAACCGTTTAGACAGGTAGCGAGAGTTGGGAAAGGTAAGCATTCAGTATGCTATAAGGTACTGGATAGTGATGGGGATATTTTTGCTGTAAAGACTTTTTCAATTTCATCAAACAAATCAACCAAGCATCAAATTATTAAAGAAGTTCAAATTAATAAGATTATTGATAATCAACATGATTCTATAGTAAAATTTTATCAATCTTTTCAAATTGATAGTTATTACTACTTGGTTTTGGAATATTGTTCTCTTGGTTCAATATCTGATTTTCTTGTTAGTAATAATATTAAAAATTTAATGGAATTTAATACAAAGAGAATTATGATTCAATTAATTGGTGCAATCAATCATTTACATCAAAAAAGTATTGTGCATGGGGACTTGAAATTACATAATATATTATTAGATTCTAATTTCAATATTAAGATCTGTGATTTTGGTCATGCTTTTCATATGAATAGAAATGATTATTCCTTTAACACAGACAATTCAATAGTAAATATTGGGACACCAAATTATTTAGCTCCTGAAATTATTTTGTTCAATGAAAATGGAAATTTTAAGGGATCCACTAGAATCTCTTATGAAATCGATATATGGGCATTTGGTGTTATACTATACACCTTATTATTGGGTTCACCACCATTCCAAGCAGACTCTCTTATTGATTTATACCAAGTAATTAAAGATGTGAATTTTAATTATCCAGTTGAAAATGATATATCTGATAAAGGTAAGGATCTAATAAACAATCTACTTGTTTATAATCCTCTTGAGAGGTTATCCATATTAGAGATTATTGATGATAATTGGTTTAAAGAAGGTTTCCCAGAGTCAATAAATTTATTAAACAATAATAATATTACTACTGTTGAGATTTTTTTGAATCCAAAGACATCATTGAAGAATTTAAAGAATTGTTTAATAAAGTCTGGATTTAAAGATAAATTGACATACAAGAACAAAACTAGTCTTGCAAGTTTACATAAATTAGCAGAAAAGGAAAAAGAAAACAGAACACAGTTACTAAAGCAAAGATCACTTATTAATAATAATAAATTATTATATAACCACACAATTGAACTTGAATTGCCATTGCAAATTTTACAGAGTCATCGTATGAGAACTTTGATAGAGATAAGCAAGAGCCAACAGTACAATGAATCCAATGAAATAAACATGAAGAAACAATCACCTTCAGTATTCATCCGGAAGTATGCATTACATGAAGATATCAACAAGAACCAGTTATTGCATTTTACTTTACATAATGGAATAAATGGTGTTTTATTTACTAATAATCATACTTTATTAAGGAACAACGATATAATAGGGTACATATGCTTAAATTCTCAATACGGTTGGATTTCCAAAATATGGTCATTGAAAGGTAAAGATATAGCAAGTATTCCAATACCAATACAAGAGAAACTAAACATGGTGAAGGATATAGAATCAGATATACGAATGATTAATTTTGATTATACAATAACTAATAATAGTAATAATAATGATTACAAATATGATAATGACAATTATTATTTCATTAGATCTTTCAAACTATATGAACAATTTATAATGTTTGAAATAAGTGATGGATCATTCCAAATAAATATAAATGATACCAATATAATAATTCATATCTATAATAATGGTAAGATGATATTACTTAGGAATTATCCCGATAACTCTAGTAATATATTAACAATTAATGAGTTTTTCATGAGGTTCCATGATGATGAGTATCTAATAACATTACTATCGCAAATAAAGATAGCAATTAGCATGTAAGTAGTAATAATTAGTTTGTTTTTCTACATTTATCTTGACTCTTTCAATCATTGTATTAAAAAAAAAAACACTTCTGTAGTAGTAAATTGCACTTGCCCAATCCCAAATCATATACCAAAATTATCATCAGAAGCCAATGTTTGTAAATTCCATTCAGTTTCAAAATTTGTCCTCAAAACACCTAACTTAGTAATAATACTATTACAAGCATTCTTCAAAGCGTCCTTTGGATCGTACCCTTCCACAGTCTGAATTCTCAATTTGAACCTGGCAAAAAAGGGATGCTCCACTTTATAAGCAGCAAACAACACTTTGGTATCATTCAACAACTCTGATCTAATCAGATTCCCCAACGTATGGTCCTCCTTCTCAAAGATCACAACTATCGCATTGGGTGACTTGGTATCCGGGTCAATCTTCAACTTTGACTCCCCCTCACCCAAGAGAAACAACTCAAACCTGTCTGGAGCATTCATCCTGCAACTATTTCCACGGCCACTCCTCTTCCTGTCCCAATCCCAAAACAACTACTTCCTTCAACTTGGAAACTCTCAACCTCTTAAAATTTTTCATGTCGAAGTTTGCCCACAAATGGAAAAATTCCGTGTGATGGCATAACGACGCTTCACGTGCCAAATTTCCCTTGAAAAAATTTGGAATGAAAAAGTTTTGAAGCAAACAAAGGAACTTTCGATTGAATTTGGCACTTTTCTGGGTTGGATCAGGGGACCAGAGGCTATCTGTTGCGATTATAGAGAGCTGGGAAGGTGTGTTTGTGCTGGAACTGCTGAGCTTTTGATTTTGTTTAATTGGTTTTTTCCTGGAACAGCTTTTTGTGGTGATTCAATCGAACCCGATTATTGCCAGTAATTTTATAAGTAAGTGGTCAGCTTTTCGATTAGATATTAAGTTTACTGATCATTCTTTATTCCTAGTGTAGAGAGAATTGTGCCTTTGTGTAATAATGGATAACAACAAGGAATCTGACTCAGTTCATACTGGGCAAGCTCCCGGTACTAGTGCGGCCGTTGCTAATGGTACAGACAGCACACAAAACACGAATTCATATGAGAAGGAAAGATCTGCATCTGTGGATGCTAAATTCTCTTCACAGCCTTCCGTTAAATTACCATCATTGTCTACTTTCAATACTAGTGCTGATAATTCTACAAATCCCAATACTACAACAACTTCTACTATATCTCAGAATTTACCAAGTCCTATAAAACATTCTCAATCTGTAAGTCCTAATAATCAAGTCATGAATCAACAATCTTTATCACAGCCAAATAATACCATATTACCGTCTGTTTCCAATGCTTTACCTAAAGATACTTCTGTTGAGAAAATTAAACATGAAGCTTCTCATGCTGGTTTCTCTGTAGCTAGTTTTGATAATCCTTTACCTTTTTCAAACAAGGAAAATGTAGTCTCTAGATCAAACACTACAGATGCTTCAAGTGTTCCAAGTACTCAATCCAACCTTAACACCATTACAGAATCAACTTCCATACAGAATCATGCAAATGATGAAGAATCTGATATGAATTATAAACATTTAAACGTTAAGGATGCTTTAACTTATTTAGAACAAGTTAAATTTCAATTCAATTCTAGACCTGATATTTATAATCAATTCCTAGATATTATGAAAGATTTTAAATCTCAAGCAATTGATACCCCTGGTGTCATATCAAGAGTATCTTCTTTATTTAAAGGTTATCCTGCATTAATTCAAGGTTTCAACACTTTCTTACCTCATGGTTATAGAATAGATTGCTCAGATAACCCTGATGAACCTATAAGAGTAACAACCCCAATGGGATCTTCTACTTTACATGAAGTTCAAAGCAATATTAATCCTCCTCCAACTACTTCTACTTCTATTACTACTACTGCAAATAATGATAATAATAACAACAACAATAATAATAATAATAATGTTAACGAATCTAATGTCTCAAATCAAGTTTCACAATCTGCACAGATTATTCAAGATAATCTTCCACAAATGACTCAATCAAATGATGTTCCTTCTTCAAATTATGAATTACCTCCAGCTGGCTCTGTAAATTCTTCTGAAACTCCTAATGATTACTCTAACCAACAACAGTTTAATGATCAACCAAAGAGAACGTCCGATGTAGAATTTAGTCAAGCTATAAATTATGTTAATAAGATTAAAAATAGATTTGCTGATCAACCTAATATTTATAAAAATTTCTTAGAAATTTTACAAACTTATCAAAGAGAACAAAAACCAATTAATGAAGTTTATGATCAAGTAACTATTTTATTTCAAAGTGCTCCTGATTTATTAGATGATTTTAAAAAATTCTTACCTGATTCAAATGTAAATGATCAATATCAACAAGCCAATAGAATGACAAGAGAATCACTAAACGTTCAACCTCAACAACCAGGTACAGGATTCATCTATAACGGTATTAATTCATATTATGGTCAAAATGAAAATGCTAGTAATCTTCCTATTGCTCAAGGACAAAATTTACCACCTATTGGAAGTTTTTCGCCACCAGTTAATGGTGTGTCTTTACAGGATGATTACAAAAATATCAATACTCAAGATGGTGCTCCTGTAGTTGGTCTTCCTTCAATGATATCGAATGAACAACCTTTACAAGTTCATCCTGGTCAACCTCACATCATCACTAGAGGTTTAGCCAATGATGAAACCCCGATTTCTAATTTGAGAGCAGGGTTATTAGATAGATATCCAGCTGCTGATATGTACCAACAGCAACAGCAACAACAACAACAGCAGCAGCAGCAGCAGCAGCAATTAAATGGAGTAGAACCATACAATGAAGTCTCAGTCAGACCAGAAATTGATCTAGATCCAAGTATTGTTCCTGTTGTTCCTGAACCTACTGAGCCTATTGAAAATAATGTTGATCTTACTGAAGAGACTAATTTTTTTGAAAAGGCAAAGAAATATATTAGTAATAAGAATGTTTATACCGAATTTTTGAAAATTTTGAACTTATTTTCTCAGGATCTATTAGACGTAAATGAACTTGTCTCTAAAGTAGAACATTACATTGGCTCCAATGCTGAATTATTCGAATGGTTTAAACATTTTGTTGGATTTGTAGAACAACCCAAAATTATTGAAAATGTCGTTCATGAAAAACATAGACTAGATTTAGATTTATGTGAAGCATATGGTCCAAGTTATAAGAAATTACCAAAGACTGATACTTTCATGCCTTGTTCTGGAAGAGATGCTATGTGCTGGGAGGTACTTAACGATGAATGGGTTGGGCATCCAGTTTGGGCTTCTGAAGACTCTGGTTTTATCGCTCATCGTAAGAATCAATATGAAGAGACTCTTTTCAAGACAGAAGAAGAAAGACATGAATACGATTTTTACATTGAATCTAACTTGAGAACTATTCAAACTCTGGAAACCATTGCTAACAAAATTTCTAATATGAGTGAAGAAGAAAAGAAGAATTTCAAACTACCTCCTGGTTTAGGTCATACTTCTTTAACAATATATAAGAAGGTCATAAGGAAAGTATATGATAAAGAAAGAGGTTTTGAAATAATAGACGCCTTACATGAATATCCAGCTGTTGCTGTCCCTGTTGTCTTGAAACGGTTAAAACAGAAAGATGAAGAATGGAGAAGAGCACAGCGTGAATGGAATAAAGTATGGAGAGAATTAGAACAAAAAGTCTACTATAAATCGTTAGACCATCTTGGTTTAACTTTTAAACAAGCTGATAA
This sequence comes from Kazachstania viticola, assembly GCA_030571575.1. Classification (NCBI taxonomy): domain Eukaryota; kingdom Fungi; phylum Ascomycota; class Saccharomycetes; order Saccharomycetales; family Saccharomycetaceae; genus Kazachstania; species Kazachstania viticola. The sequence goes on from JAJLXZ010000152.1 coordinate 201,099, forward strand.
GAAATTATTAACTACTAAACAATTAATATCTGAAATTAGTAGTATCAAAGTTGATCAGAATAATAAAAGACTTCATTGGTTAACTCCAAAACCAAAGAGTCAGCTTGATTTTCAATTCAATGACTTCGAAATATTATTTGATATTTTGAAGTTATCAAATGTATTTATAAATCATTCCTCATCTTATTCTAACCCCGACAAGGAAAGACTTAAGGATTTTTTAAAGACTTTCATTAGTGTATTTTTCTCATTCCCGGTAGAAACTATCAATGAAGCTCTAACAAAGAGAAGAGATGTTGATTATATTACTGAAGAAAATGAAGATAATGAAAGTAAGAAGAGAACAAGAACCGAAGTAGAATTCACTTTGAAGGATATCTTACACAGAACAAAATATCAAAAATTAAAGCATTCTAATAAAAACAGTCAAGATGATATGAATGGTGAGGAGAAAAATGAAATCAGCAATCATTTTGATGAGTACGATGAGTTAGAAAAGGAGGCTGAATTGATTAAACAAGATGCTAGAAGACCATGGTTATTAGGTAATATTGTTGAGAATGCTAGTGGACAAGGATTAATATCTGACCGTAAGATATTCAATATGTTTGCCAACACCAATATTTATATTTTCATCCGTCATTGGACAACAATTTATTATAGACTATTCGAAATGAAACAAATGAATAAGGAAATTACTAAAGAGATAAATAGTAGAAAAGTGGTTCAATTTGCGGAAGATTTAAATCTAATTTCTACTCAACTAAAGGACATGGGATTAGATTTTGTTGGAAGAGATAGTTATGAGGAATTACTTACTTTGAGTAAACGATTAATTGAGAACGATATTGAGCATCAATGGTTTGAAGAAAGTTTACGTCAAGCTTACAATAACAAAGCTTTTAAGCTATATACTGTTGACAAGGTCATTCAAGCACTAGTTAAACATGGGCATACATTAATGACAGATAATAAGACTTCTGAAATTGTTCAACTATTTGAATCAGATCGTACTTCAACAACGACGAGTACAAAAGATCAAATCCTATACCGTTTACAAACTCGTTCGCATATGTCTAATACTGAGAATATGTTCCGTATCGAATATAATGAGTTGAACAGAAGTATGAATATTCAATACATTTCTTTAGATGATTTGACTTTAAAAAATGCGAATACCGAGGTTGAAAAATGGAAGTACTATGTTACCTCTTATTCTTTACCACATCCAACTGAAGGTGTTACCCAAAACGATCTAAAGGTTCCTTTCCTTGAGAAAATATTAGAGTTCGATTTAGAAGAGTTTGGTGAAAAAGATGACGAGGAAATGAATGCAGCAGCAATCGAGAGAAGACAAAAATATTCACCAGAAGGTGTCTCTAATTCTACTTTGAAGATTAAGATTGATCAGACAACCTACTCATTAGATATAGAACCGGGTTCATATGATGTATTCTCGAGAAAGTCGTTAAATAGATTCCCAATAAACATGCAAAGCGAGAAGCGTAAGAATATGTTTGAAAATAAGAAGATTAAGGTTTTGAAGTTCTTGGAAGGAAAAAGAGGATGGAAGAAGAATATAAATGAAGCTGAGATCGCTAAATTGACTAATAATACAGAAGTAAATACAACAACAGTAAGTACAGAGGATAGCATGAAAACAGAGAATAATGAACTACTTCAAGCTAATGAAAATATTAGTAATGAAGTTCAAGTATCCAATATTGAAAAACAAGATGTGTTGTGAATGGAGACAACATATTGTAGAGATAATCAATATGTAGTATATATAATACACGGAATTAAACTAAAACTATAAACTTTAATGACAGAATTTTTTATATGGAAAGCAACTGAGTGACATAGATCTGATGTGGAATATAATAATTTAGTCGTTTAATATCATTATTCTAAATCTACATCAACACCGAAATCTTCTAAGTTTTCACCCCAATCGTTAGTCCAGGTTTTCCTATTCCTAATTACGTATTCTCCATCTTCTCTATGAGACTCTACATTTTCTGACTGATTTTGTGTCTTCTGTCTACCACCATCAGGAGGCCATGGCAAACATAGTAGTAAATCTTGTATAGGAGAATCCTTTTCTGGTACTGCCAGCTCATTCACCATATATGTCATTCCATCCCCTTGAGGTTTTCCATAAGGCCATAGCCAGCATTGGGGACTTCCAAGTACTTGTGTTATATTAGACCATAAATCTACATCATAAGGGAAGTTTATAACATGTTCTAGTGGAAGTTTCCTATTCTCTTTCATTTTAAGTAAGGTAATAACTCCTTTTTCACTAGCTTCTGTCTTTTGCTTGGGAAATACAATCCAAACGTTTTCAATAAGTTGTTGTAGTAGATTAGAATTTTTAGAATAATATAAGCTTTCTAATCTTTCCATCTCCCATGATTCAATCTGAGTGATCCCATTGAATAATTGATTTGATAAGCAACGAATAAATAATACTGATATCGTTAATAAGACAAATCCATCCAGTGGAGTTAATATTGTCAAAAAGATCAGTTCAGTCTTTGTAAACGTGGAACTTGGAGCTCTTAGAAAATTCCAAATGTATAATATTCTCTTACAGAGATGAATCATTAAAAATGATGTAGTAATTATGACCCAAATTAAAAACCTTAGGAAATGAGGAAAATTCTCATACCCTACACAATTCATAGTCCAGGGACAATGATGATCCATCATTAAAATGCATTGATTACAAGTTTTGCAGTGATGTGCCCTTGGTGGTTTGAAGTTATTACATTTGTCACAATAATTTTTTGAAAGTGGATTCTTCAGTTTCTGTAAATAGGATTCTGGAATTAATACTGGAGGCCTACCAGGGTTTGTATGTATGGCTAGATAATAGGATATCCATATCATTGATAAGCAAAATTGAAAGAAACACTGCCTCTGTATAGTCATGAAATTAACCAGGATAAAGAAATGACTACCATACCCAATAAAAGCAATCAGGAAAGATGGAATAGCTATCCCCAACCATGGCCATTTGAGTTTAACAACCATAATATCTCTTAGTTATGCTTATATAACTGAACTCATTAACAATAGAATTGAAATGTTTTATATTTTGTCAAAATTAATATATTTCGGGCTTTATTCAAAATTATGAAAATGTTAACTTGAATTTATTTTAATTGCCAGAATTAGAAATAAACAAATGAGGATAACAACTACTTCAGAAATGGGGAGATGAATGACGAATTAAGAGAGCTCAATGCAAATGTGAAGAAGATAACAGAATGGGGAGCTACAACCAGTGGATTCCAAACTATTGTCAAAGTGCCAGGAGTTGAAAAGAGTATTGTTCTATATTTAGTCCATCAGACACAGGTTCTTGGGAGTCATATTAAATACGATGAAGTCGTTAGACAGTGCTCAGTTGAAGGAATTGGATCTTTTCAATCTGTTGGGACAATCTGGGAAAAACTGGTAGCTGGTCCCAATGATGAAATTCAGTTCCAAGTAAATACTAATGAACTTGCAAAGAAGAAGGATGAACTGATATTGACCTTTACTGTTCAGCTATCAAAATATATCAGTATCAAGCTTCAATTTCCAGTATATGGGATGAAGGATTGTGGAACATGTCTTACTTTGTATCAATCGTTAACAAGACAACTAATTTGTGGTGGTATTGTCATGAGAGAAGAATTGAAAAGATCAGTAGAGATAATATCAGGGAAAGATGATACTATAAATTTTCTCAAGGAAAGCCTTATTGATTTAGGAGGAGATGTTGCGATTAAGAGATGGGCACCTAAGGGCTCACCTAATAAGAAATCACTAAGTAAATATAATAAAGATGAAGAGTTTAATAATTTATCAAGATATTTAAATGGCACAAATGAGAAAGACAATTATATTAAGAGTTCGAAGACATTATTAGGATTGAATAAAATATATCAACAGAGTAGGGCTGATGTGGTAGATGATGATTCTCCTGTGACATTAAAAAGACGTTCATCCTTTTCAGTTCCTCCAATAGAGGTTAGTTTGAATAATGACAATAATAATGAAACACATACAGTTACAAAAACTCAAGAACCAGCATTGAAGAAAAGACAGTTTGGTAAAGTCAAACAGGAAAAAGTTATGTCAAAGAGTCCTAATCCAATTTCAAATGATGAAAAGCACACTGACAAATCTTCTCCATCAATTGCAAATACGCCAGAGAGTTCACCTAATAAACAACGTCGATTTGGAAAAGTAATTGCCAAGAAAAAGGATATGAAATGAAGCAACACCATAATAGACCCTTTGGAGATATATGGTGTCCCATACCAAAGAACCTGCTTCAAAAACCAGGAAAGGAAAACAAGTCATGATTGGAATAATACTTAAAATAAAAAACCTGATTTGATTGCTTTAATTATTATATTAAAAAATATTTATAACGAGTTATATAAAATGAAATCTATTATATATATATATCTATTATAATAATATATTTTTAAAATTAAAATATATTAAGCTAAGAGGTTAAGACTAAAAGTAAGATATTAAAAACAAAGTAAATATTGTAGTCTTGCAAAATAGCAAAAGACACCTTTCTTTAGTAAACACTTCTTAACGTAAACGACGAGCTTCACGTTCGGATTCCATTAAGACTAAGATATCGTTTTCTCTAACTGGACCCTTAACATTTCTGACGATAGTTCTGGTAGTGTCTTCTAAGAATTCGACACGAACTTGGGTGACACCACCACGAGAACCGGTACGACCTAAAACTTTGATGACCTTAGCTAGAGTAACTGGGGTTTTGGAATCCATTTTTGCTGTGGAGGTCTTTCCAAGAGAGAACAAATTAAACAATTGAATAAAAGAAACTGTAATGTTTATTATAGCCAGTAAGTAATATATAAAATTACAAGTGAATATTCACCAGCAAAGAGAAGCTATTTTGGTGCTGTCTCATCACGAATAATTTTCCAATTCTCGAAGATGCCAAAAGATGAAAAATTTTTTGTGCGTCGTCATTTTTAACGGGCACATTGACTTTGGCGTCTCAACATTTTGCGACAGTAATTCGATGGATGAGTAATTCGATGGAATGGATAGCTAGATGGTGTGGGTATTAGTGTTTGGAGGTTAGGTTAGGTGGTTGGTGGTTGAATTTCTTATTTCTGATGAGTTTTATTAGATCATCTTCTGGAAGGTTCAACATTGTCTTGATTTCATCTATGAAGGTAACCATTTCATTAGTGTCATTTTTAAACTCTTTTTGTAATTCTAGGATTAGCGATTGATATTTTTGAGATAATTCCGTTAGGATCTTGTTGTTCAATTCGTCATTGATCATATCTATTTTCTTCACTAGATCGTCCGAAAACTTGGAGATTGAATTGTATATCTGCTGTTGCAATGTATCTGTAAAGGAAGGCATATTATTTATTGATTTCTTTGATGTCACCATTGAAGTGTCGCTATCATTTTTTTTGAAATTGGAGATGTTAAACACAGTAGTGGATTCATTCAAACTGATATCTCTCTGAGAACTCTCTTCTATTTTATCTTTTATTTCCGGTTTGTTCGGTTCCTCAGTAATTTCTTTATTTTCAATAACCGATTCCTTCTTATCTATTTCGACTTTCGACTTTGGTGTACTACAATTTGATTTATCTTCATCAACTATAATTTTTTCCTTTTCCTTTTCTTTTCCCTTGACTACCTTCTTCTGTGCTTGCGCTCTTGTTCTAGAAACAAGGCTAGACTCATTTCTTTGTAACTCCGAAATATCCCTACTAATCTCTTGGGATGGGATTTCAATTACTGGTTTGAAATTTTTTAATTGCTTCTGTTTCTTTACTTTATGGTTTGTATATCCTTTAGGAGTGGTAACATTATTCTTATTTTTCTTTGATACAGAAGGGTTATTACCAAATATTGTGTTTAATATATTAATATCTTTCTCCTTTATTGATTTCTTTTTAAGAGTAGTTGTTTCCTTTACAAATTTATTTTTGGGAGTTTGAAATTTACTCTTAGATTCAACTTCTGGGTTTACTATATTATTATATTTGGTTATTTCCAGAGATGGATCGTGATGCTTAGTCTGTCTTGGTACTTTCAATTCCTGTTTTAATATCTCCAAAGTTTTTATAGCTTCTCTAGTCCTTCTTCTCTTTTCAGCCAGTACCAATGGTGATTCTTCTATTGTGTTAGTATTGATCTTATCTTTGACAGAAGGAATATTCTTAATATTCATCTCAATTCTATTGTTATTTTCATTCCCATTTTGTAATAACAATTCAGTAATTTTCCTCTTTCTAGGACTCATATTTTTCAAATTTTCGACTTCTAATGAATTAAAATCCCATTCATCAGATTTTTCAGGAGTGGCTAATTGTAATACACTAGATTCATTAATCTCATGTTCCTTTATTGAATTTCTTTCAATTTCTGGTAATGAGATTGAGATTGAAGTTAAATTATTCTGTTGATTGAGTTCATTTATAGAGTCTTCTTGTTCTTCGTCATCATCACAATTTTCATTAGTAGTAGTATCTAAATGATTTAGGGAAAGATATGTTTTCACTTCGCTTATCTTTGGAGCGTTATTAATTCTTGCAAATAAAGAATTTTTAATTTCGACATCTTGAAGATCAAAAGAAATAGATTTTAATTTTGGAATAATTGTCTCAAAAGGTTTTGATAAATAAATTATATTTGATTCTGATATTGGATAATTTATAATATCGATTATAAAAATATTCTTCAAATTTTTACTTAGACTGACATCGGATCTATTTAATTCTAAGAATAATTCGTTTTGCCTGTATAGATAAATTTTATCAAAATGAAATTGAATGAAATGGGAATTATTATTATTATTTGTTTTTTTATTCTTGGAAATATTTGTTAATGGTTCCAGAATGAAATCATCAACTTTGTAAAAAGTTGATAAATTTGAAGAAAATCTTAGGATGACAAACTCAATAATTTGGAAAATATATTCATCCTTCTTGGTACAGTTTCTCTTCATGTACAAGATAAAGTCTTTGTAAAATGGATCCTTCAACCCCTTTATCTTCAAACTGTATAAAAATTTCAAAAATGTAAGTAGGTGGTGGAAAGACTGAAATTTGTTTAAATAATCAATAAATGAATTGTTGGATAATATATCTTTCATAATGTCATTAAAGATTTTATTTAGAGCTGAAACTTGATCCAAAGTATTTATAAGAGTTTGTAATATCTTCCACTCAGATGTGTCTACAGTATGAATACTTGTTTCTAACCAATCTTTCAACGTTGTAGCTATCTCTGAATAATTTTCAATCACGATATCTTTATGAAATTGAATAGTCTGAGAAGAAAGATGAGACATGGTGTGTAAAATAAAAAATGTTAGTATACAAAAAACAGAAAATTACTACTATAAGTGGAGGAGGGTATCTTCTCTACTATTCTTCATTGTGAACTAGTAGAGAATATTACGAACACTTAGGGAATACCAAAATAGATCAATATTTTCCAAAAGGGTCAAATTTTTCAACTTAAAACCAAATTTAACAATGTCAAAAAATACAGTCAACTCTTTAAACTGATATTGATTCTTTTTGTTCTCTGATAATGTCTGTAGTAACATATCGAACAGTCTCGTTTTTTCCTTTAGCACCGAATTATCATTCTCTAAGACATCTTGAAAATTGAATCCCTCGTTTTCAAAGAGTATATCTCTTATCAGCTTGTCAGTACTCCTGCTCATTGTTGTGTACCACTGCTCTTTCTCTTCTGGACATCAAAACTTGTTCAAGATAAGAGGTAAAAGTTTCAAATCATGAATTCAAATTAGCCGCCCAGCTACTTAAAAATATATATTTTTTTAAGACCAAGACAGAGTAAAATCCGGGTAAATTTCAGTTTTCTCTCCAGATTCTTTCTTCACCTTCTATAATAACAAGTTTGAATCTCATAACTAGTAATGGCAGGACATCAAGAAACAACATTTGGCCCCACAGTGAATGACCATTTGAGAGAGAACTCCTCCTTCCTCTTGGGATTTGATTATGGCAGTTTCATATGCCCACAACCTTACTAATATAATATATAAAGAATCACATATACGTATACAGCCATAGCCCTAGTACAACCACTAGCTGTGTTGAAGACTGACCTCCCGTCTTCTCTATCTCATTAGAGGCTCTTTGTCTTTGTTCTGCCATTCCCTAGTAACAACACAAAAACTGAAATTTTTTATATTTCCAACACGAAAATTTTGGCGTCTTCTCAACACGAAATTTCATCTACTAATAAGATTTTTCAGAGACACGAAATTCAAATAGTTGCAATTGAATCATTTTAACCATTTTGAGTAACTAGGATCAAGTACTATGCAATGGCAACTTTGAACGATATATATATATATATATATGTTTATACGTATGGGCATATGGTAAAGACAGTATTTTCTGTGTCTGCAGTATCTTGAATCTTGTTTCCTTTCCGAACAACACAACCATTGAATAACCGATAAGCATGAAGTTCAGTTACATGATATCAACTTTTATAGTCATATACCAACTTATTTTAAGTGTAAATTCTGAATATATTAATGAACTTTATAAGAGAGATCTACCGAAGTTGGTCACTACAAGTTCGACTTCCACTAGTTCTTCTAGTTCCACTACTACTTCTTCATCTGTCACATCTAGTATAAGTTCGATATCGAGCTCTACTGGCAATAACACCAACACCACCACATCCGTGTCTTCTTCTAATGCTACCGCAACAACTACATCGTATAGTTATATTTCTACAACAACTACATCGATCAATTTTGGTTCTTCTTCACAAGTCACAATTCCAAACACAATAAATAATCCATTTATTTATCAAGTGAAGGATACTGAAAGTACTGTATTTATTTCATTCGCTGCAACTTTAGGATTTATTGTAATAGGCTTGATTGTATTATGGGTTATATTGACTTTTAAAGCTTGGCATAATGCTAGAAATGAATACAGAAGAAGACAATTAGAAGAAAAATACCAAATAGATCCTTTCATGGTGAAAGATATTAATAACACTAGCAACAACAACAGCAATAATAATACTCTATATTTTTCTTCCTCTGATGATGATACCGATTCTTCAAGTGATATCTCAGAAAAGATATTACATAGACAACCTTCAAGACTGAGTTTATATTCAATGGGTTCAAATTCTGCTTTGAATCTATTAAATTCAAAGAATAACGCTCCTCAGACTCGTTTGAATTCAAGGTTATCGATGTTTATATCTCCAACTGAAATATTAAAGAATGAAAACGTCTATAATAATAGTAATCACTCAAATTCAACAATAAATTCAGAAATATCAAATGCTCAAATAATATCCGAATCAATCAATAATAATCCTTTCCATAATATAAACATTGTTGATACTACTACAACAAATAGTTCTCCATCAACTACTAATAAGAAAAAGACCTTTAGACCGCCAAGTGCTCATCTCGATGACTTATTAGATCAATTGGAATAATCCTTTTCACTCTCGCATTACATCTATTTATATATATTAATAATTGTATATAGACTCTTCAAAAATCTTTATCTGCATTAGTATTGTTATTATTACAATTACTGCTACACTCTTTTACAATTTTTCTTTCAAATGATTCCATTACTACTTCAGTGACAGACTTAGCAAATATCAAAGATACAGCATTATATAATGGTGATTTGAATCTAAATTTCATAGACAATTCTACTTTTGCATTATCAACTTTTCTTGGATGTCTCTTTATTAACCATTTAGTTGTTAAGACTTCGAATAGATGATGCGATGCAGAATCTGCCTCTATTTCATAAATCAATCCATCTCGAATCTCATTGCAACTTATTTTACAGATAAATGTCTCATCGTATTCTTTGAATCCAACCCTTAATCCTGCAAGTGTTGGTTTCTTATCAAAATGATTTCGTTCATTTACAAATGAATCCGTACAGTACGGTATAAATTCTTGATAACTATCTATTGCAGAAACCATATCATATATATCTTTCGGTTTGGCATCCATAGATTTAACTATTCTATAATTTTGTGTCTCCTTAGCATGGATTAGCCCTTCACCCCAATATCGTCTCTTATTCAATCTGATTAACAACTTCTCATTTCGACAACCCATAAGGCATCTCTTTATCAAGTGATAATTATTATATATCATTTTAAATAACTATTATCTTCAATTGATATCTGAATCATAAACTATCTTGACACTATTCTGTGTTATTCTTGAACCTTTAAAGCTTATATTGTTAACCCAAAAAAAAAATCAATAGCAACTAAGAAACAGATATAAATCACAAAAATTCATACTCATATCAAGGTTTAAAGGTCGTTGAGACATGTCGTTTGATATTGAATGGGATCAGATAAGGGACGATATCTTATTGAATGAACAGATCAAAGATAACTTGAATAGTTATTTCCAATCACTTACGTTACCATCGTATCTAAGAGATATAGAGATTACAGATTTCAATTTAGGGAATATTGCTCCAGATGTAATATTGAGAGACATTTCTGCACCACATCGTGAATTTCATACCATTTCGAAGGATCCTGATGATATCCAAATGCTTCTAGAGATCAAATATCAAGGTGATATCACAGTAAGTTTAAACACTTCGTTGCTTCTAAATTATCCCGTAGAGAGATTCATGGGTCTCCCAATCAAGATGAAGATTAGTTCATTATCGTTGCATATATTATGCATTGTTACATATATGAACAAGGGTAAGGATATAGTGTTTAGTGTACTATGTGATGTTGGAGATGATAGCTATGGAACTACTACTCCCACCGGTACGAGTGGCAGAAATGTTATTGACGATGTAGTAAAGACAAGCAATGGATCTCCCCTGGAACGTATGGCCATCATCAGAGAGCTGAGTATCCAGACAGAAGTAGGAGGTAGTCAATTAGAAGAAGGTAATACGAATGCTACAGCATTACGAAGTGTCGATAAACTCGAGCAATTTCTTGTCGAAAAGTTGAAGGAGTTTCTCAGGAAAGAAGTTGGATGGCCTAGTTGGATAGCTTTCGACTTTGATGACGATCAAGAGCAAATTTCAACCGATAGCGACTCGTTATCTTCTGGTTGAAAAGTGTTATTCAAACATTGTAATTTCCAGTTTCAGATTCGGAAAATTTCAAGCCTACTTTCTGCATTAACTTGTATTTATTACTTACAAATTTAATATATTCGATATAAGATGGATAGAATAGTATATTTTCTATTTAAACATTGACATCTCTAGGGATTGGACTTTATTTATTGGTTCTATAATATTTTCTAATTATTTAGAGTCTTTAAAAAGATTTGATAGAAAACTATTTAGGATAAAGGGACAAGCTATTCTTTAGAGATTTGACACAATGAGTATCTTTTCAGAGGATTCAGATCCATGGGGTGCTAAAACTGATACAAATGATGGTACTGATAATAATAATAATTGGGATAGAGTTGTCTCTTCCAATAACGATTCCGTAACTGTGGACACTCCTCGAGGCAATTCCAATACGACTAGCAATGCTATTCTCCCTGAAAATAATCTAGGAAGCCACCTCTTTGCTGCGAGTGATGATGTCCTAGAGCAAAAAGTATGGGGTATTGGTAATAGTAGTACAAGCACCAATGGGTTACTGGTAGATCCCCTTTCGAAATTGTTGATTTCAAATGAAACAACTTCTAATAATCATTATTCAACAAGCCGAAACCAATCCAATAGTGAAAGTATCATTAGTGATGATCAACCCACAGATTTGAGTGATTGGATACAGAACATTAGAAAGTTGTATAACCCACTTTCTTCAAATGTCATTATCATGGAAGAAATTCCTGAGAAAGAAGGTTTACTATTTAAACATACAAATTATAAAGTCACTCGTCTAATTGAATTACCAAATACTTCTACTTCTACTGATATGAGTGTTGTAAGAAGGTATTCTGATTTTGTATGGCTACAAGAAGTATTAATTAAAAGATATCCATTTAGAATGATTCCTGATTTACCACCAAAAAAGATTGGTTCACAAAACTTAGACGCTAAATTTTTAGAGAGAAGGAAAAGAGGTTTAACAAGGTTTATTAATCTTGTAATGATGCATCCAATACTAAAAAAAGACGACTTGGTATTAACTTTCTTAACCGTACCAACCGATTTATCAAATTGGAGAAAATATTCTAAAAATTATGATACTACTGATGAATTTAAGGATAAGAGAATTGAATCACATTTTATTAAGATTTGGAATGGAGATATTGCTGAACAATGGAATAAAGTTGCTTCCAATATTGATAATATTATTGAAATTTGGTATAAACTCAATATTCTCATTCAGAGGCATCATAGAGATCTACAACAAAAAGTTAAAGAAAAACATATAATGTCTTCTTTGATTACTGATTTATCAAATATGACAACCACTTTGTATCCAATAGATCAAAATCCAACTATTGTAGATATAAATAATAACCTATCACTTGTAAAGGAACATCTGTTGAAGACCAGAGATAATAATGAAAATGAAATAAAACAATATGAAGATGAAATTACTCCTAAATTCAAAATATTCATTGATGTTTTAACTTCTATAAGAAATTTATTTGAAAGATATAAAATTATGGCTACGAATAATGTGCCACAATTACAAAGGCATATTCAACTTAATATGGAGAAATTAAATTCAATGAAAGGTAAACCTGATATAAGTGGTACCGAATATGATAAACTAAAGGTTTCTATTCAAACAGATAAAAGACAAATAATGCAACAATTAAACAGAGCATGGTTGATTAGAGAATGTATTCTATTCGAATTTACTATATTCCAACAATCACAATTTTTAATCTCTAATGCATTTAAAGAGTGGGTTAAATTTAATTCAAATTTTGCAGGATTTAATATGAATGAATGGGAAAAATTAGCCAGCTCGATAATAGATATGCCCACTTTCATGGAATAATTCTATGTCATATATATGTATGTAGTAATCTATACAATTTTTTTGTTGGCATTTATAAATCTATTACCTTTAATAATCACAACCATATCATCTGAGTGGTCAAGATCATCCACTTGCTTTAAGAATACTTCTGTACCAAATACATTCTTTATATCTCTTAGTAGTTGAATAAAATTCTCGTCTATTTGATCTTTCGTTATTCTCAATCTACCGATATCTTCTTTACCTATCAGCATGTATACGATCGCTAATGGTAATTGATTTCGCCCAACAACAGCGCTTTTTGATATTTCTTCTAATAGATGGCATGCAACTTTATTACCTATTTCTTCTGGGATGTCACCAGAATCACCAATACATTCAGAAAAGTAACACCAACCTTTCTTTGTCTCACCTACTAATGTTATACCCCAACCAGGACTCTTACCTGAATTTTCACCTCTCCATACATCAGCAGTGATATTAACTTCACAACCAATACCCTTTAAAACTTCTCTTGCACCATCTATCATTCTATTTACTAGCGACGGACTGACTCTTGTGGAGTATGCTACACCTTTGATAGCTGATATAACTGGTCTATCTAGTTCATGCATAGTTAATGGTTGTGCAAGTAATGTATCTACGACTAAATGAGCCTCACCACCACCTAATGGAGGTGAACCTCTCTTCAAAGTATGTAATGCACATTCCCTTACCCCAAACTTTTCTAGTATTGGAAGTAAACCCCATTTAATTGCTTCTAAACCAGCATCATTATGTGAAGCTGTAATACCACGGAATATGATAGAAAATTTCTTCTTTGAAAATGGAGCAAGATATAGCATTGGCTCTATGAAGTAGCCAACAGGTTTTGATGATGGGCAGTTATGTGTATGTGAGCCACCAATAATGATACCAGGTCTATAAATGACAGTAGTACCAGTATATGAAATCTCTATCTTAGATTCATTAGTGATGGATTCGATCAATCTAAGAAAGGAAACTTCGTAATCTTTAAGACCTGGATTTAATTCGCTTGAACGTATCTTTTCAATTTTAATTGGATGACCAGATAGAGTAGACAGAATAATTCTCAGTCTAAAATTCTGAGAGCCTTGGAAAACTTTTATAGCGTTAGATTTTTTGGATGACATCAACTTAAATTTCTTCTAAATGAAAGTATAGAATGTAATAATAAACCTATTGTAAATAAATGATATATAGGGTCCTTAGTGTATATAACAGAAGTAACTATTATGAATACAAAATATCAAAGTTTACTGATTTATCTAAAGTTTTTATGCGATGAGCAAAAATTTTTCATTGCTCGGAAAGTTTCATCGCCAGTTAGAAAAAATTCAAATTGAGGACATTGAAAGTATAATGGCACCTCGTTAAAGACGAGTAGACAATTAGTTAGTTTTAGTTAAATTATGATTAAGTGTTCTATATAAAGTGGTATGAATATGCATGTTTGATAAGATTTGTTTCTTGAGTGACTCACAACAGTCCAACTAAGAAAGTAAAGACACAGAGTAATGCCATGACTATTTTCATGCTGATGAAAGGTTTTTGGGGCATATTAGTTTCCTTGTCTTTAACTAGTCTTGAGTTTGAGTCCCTCAGATATGCTTCAGTTTCTTGTAGTAATTCTATATCTACTGAAGAGGAAGCTGTTGAGTCTTCGATTGTAACGTTTGTAATATCTCCATGTTCATGAATAAAAGAATTATGCCAATCTTTTTGTAAGTCAGGTAATTCAGTTGCATCAACTGTACCATCCCAACAATAATTAATAAAGCAGGTTTCACATTCATCTGGTAGTGTTAGGTTCAAAAATTCTTGTTTCCTCTTTATTATGGCACAGCCAATGCAACTGAGAAAATCGGGATCATCAGTAAAATTGTTTCTAGTGGCTATTTCAAATCCATTTCTAATCATGGCTCTTCTTTGATTTTCAGAATACGATAATTTAAATGCACTTTGATTACTATTGAAAGAATATTCTGTATTTGGTAGATAAACAATTAATGGGGGAATATACTCTAGGTCAGTAAGATTGGAAGCGTCACAACCGAAGAAAGTTGGTTTTTTATTTAGACCTAAATTGACAAAAGAATTAGTATCTGGGACATAAGGGAAGGCCATACCTTTACCTTGCTTAACAAATTGACGTTCATAAGTATGAACCAATGAAGAACCATCTGGCCATTGTAATTTCATATCAGCCGAATTATCAATTGCAAATATGACGTCTAAATCTCTTTCCTTTTGAATTAATGGGACTAATGGAATATTTTCATCATCTTCACCACCATCAACCAGGAATAAAGAATCAGCCTCGACGATACTAGTGGTGAAATCTGAATCTACGAACTTAGAGTCCTTAAATGGATTTGGATGATACACAGCGATATCATGATAATCTTGCGCCCAATCTTTTAAAAAATGAGTAGCAAATTTAGTAATGAATTTTGGTAGATGAGTAGAATTAATTCTTAATAAGAATTGATTAAATAAACTTGATGAGGTAGCCATAACGAACGCAGCATTATCGTAACCGATAACACATTGATCATCATTTAATGGTCTACCATTGGAGACTTTAGTTCCAATATATTTAACGTCTGTGAATGAATTTAAAGAAGAATCCCAAGAACCCATTTCAAAAGGATTAAATTCGAAAATAGTTGCATTTAAATTAATGACTCGTGAACCTGGGTATCTACCATCTGATACAGAGATAGGAAAAGGCATATGACCCTCCATGAAAGTCTTTGAATCTCTTAGGGAACTCCAAGTTAAATTAATGCCACCTCTATTTAAACTTGGGAAGAAATTATAAGATAGAGCTCTGCCCCAAATATCAGTTAAAGAAGAATTAAAACCTGCATCTTCTTTTGCCTCAATAGCATTAGAGATTCTTTCCCATCTCTTTGCAGATTTAAAAATATTCATACCACCTGGTGAAATGATTGAATCAGAGATATCCCAAATCGGGTCAGTATTAGAATCATGTTTCAATTGTTTATTAGTCCAATTATCCATTATGTCTTGTACCGATGTCCAATTATTTAACGCTAATGTTCCGACTAACCAGTTCCCACCTGAACAACCAGCTATATAAGAAGTTGATTGTAATAAACCACCGAGACCTGTAATGGAAGAATTTGGAGTTCTTATATCCATAGCGGATAATACACCTGCGCCTGTAAGCATAGATCTATAACCACCACCAGAGATAGCGATACCAATTTTTGGAACATAATGAGGTGTAGAAGAATTGAAAAGACTCTTCATAAAAGAGTTATCATCAAATTTTGAAGAAGCTCTATTTAAGAAATCTTCTAATGCTGGAGTAGTTATTTCATTACGATTCTGTAGCCAAGTTTTTTCATTATCTGAGATTGAATTTGCTTCTCTTAGAAAATTTTGATTTCTTTCACACTGGACAAATCTTGGAGCATAGTCAGAATCTTTACTTGGCTGCGATGATGAACTGAACTGGAACTTGCAGATTAGTAAGATGAGAGAAAACTGTATGAGGTTCGGTATAACCATTTGTGAAAACTAATATTATATTTTAAAATAGGGTGAGTTGAGTTCTATAGTATTACGTATCCCATATAGGATGTTCCCAGATCAGAGTAAAATAAGAATAAATAGAGCGATACTGTTGTCCCCTATGAGAGAGATGATTAACTAATAATTTTTCAATTTTTCCATTTTTTTGGCCAATGTAAGATCTCTGGATCTTGGAATTACTTTTTCCTCTGTGATATTTCCTAATTGGGGCAGCAAAATAGAATTTCCGAAAGGGGAAAAAGGAACAACAAGTTTGCCTTTGAGATCTCGGAAAAATCTGAGATCTCGGAAAAACCGGAAAAACCGGAAAATAACGGAAAAATAACGGAAAAATAGTAAGCACGTGATGCTTTTTCGTGTTTCGCGATATTTTGTCACTTTTTACGTATTTTTGGTTTTTTTGTTTACTGCAAGGAAAATTGAAAACAAAAATAAACAAAAATAAACAAAATTGGGGAAGATTTATTTGTACTTGTAGTTAGTTATACTTAGTGGATATACAGTATATACATACAGTAGTAAATACAGTACAGTATACAATGTCTGGTAAAGCTCACGGTGGTAAAGGTAAATCTAGCGAGTCTTCTTTAAGAGCTCAATCTTCTTCAGCTAGAGCTGGGTTACAATTTCCAGTAGGTAGAATTAAGCGTTATTTGAAGAGAAATGCAAGTGGTAAAGCAAGAGTAGGTTCAAAAGCTGCTATCTATTTGACTGCTGTTTTGGAATACTTAACTGCAGAAGTACTGGAATTGGCTGGTAACGCAGCTAAAGATTTGAAAGTTAAAAGAATTACTCCTAGACATTTACAATTGGCTATTAGAGGTGATGATGAGTTAGATTCTTTAATTAGAGCTACTATCGCTTCAGGTGGTGTTTTACCTCATATAAATAAGGCTTTACTATTAAAAGTTGAAAAGAAATCAAAGAAATAATTAAAAACTGTTCTTAAAATAAAAAATTAAATAAATTGTATTATATTATATTCCCCCAACAACTTCTGTACACATATATGTATACCTTTTCTATTAGTATTTAGCTGAAAATAAAAATATTATGTTAATAATGCTTTATTATATTGAATATTTTGACACATTATGTAGGGTAACAACATTTTAAGCCAAGTAATTCTGTTTTTTTTACCCTATTTAAATTTATAAGTTAATAGTAATAATTAGATATGAAAGAATACGTAATATTGGTTGAATTCATATTTGAGTAGTACAAGAATACTGGTTTTTATTACAATTTATATCTACTGATGGTGCCCCATATTAGAAAGAAACAACTACTTCTGTTTACTTTAACTATATATTCCTTAACGTTATTTACAATATTCTCCTCATATAAAAATTCAAAATCTTTTCTTCATCTTACCGTTAAATTAACTACAGGTATCAATGTCCTCATCCTTGCCATATTCACCATTTTAAATTTATCTCTAGTATGGCAATTACTTACAATTTTATTATTTGGTCAATTACGTCTTATTGAACAAGAACATATCTTTGAAAGATTACCCTTTACTATAATAAATATCATCTTTATGACTTCGATGTTTAATGAATTTCAAATTTTCAACATTATTGCTTTGGCTTTATCCTTACTGGTATTGAAAGTGTTCCATTGGATCCTTAGAGATAGATTAGAAGCTCTCTTACAAACAATAAATGACTCTACGAGATTAAAAAATTTAATCTTTTCAAAATATATCTTCAATTTAACTCTATTCGGTATTATAGATTTTATAATAGCTTTCACTATTACAAAATTTAATTTTAGGAAAATTATTGATGATTCTAAGGTATTCAATAAAGATTATATTAGAAATGGTTTTAATATAAATGGTGGTTCCTCTAAGAATCCCGTTTTTGTTCTCTTCGGTATGGAATTTACTATTATCTATATCGATTTAATTAATCTTATCCTTCATACTTGTTTAAGTTTTTGGGAATTTTATGCATCTCAAAGAAATCTTACAGATAATTTTGATGATAACGATTTAAATCTAAATAATTTCTCTGATGATGAAAATGCAAATACTTTCTTTAATGGTCTAGAGGGGAAATTCATTTATGAAAAACTAATCAATGTATTCACTATGTTACTAAAAACAATTGTTCATCTACTTACTTTTATTTTAACAAGGACTCAATTCATGATCTTAAAGGATATTGTACTAGATGTATTAACATTATATAGAAGCTCAATTAAGTTATGGAAAATTTACAAAAATAATAAACAATTGGATGATAAATTACCAAATGTTACTGTCGATGATTTAGTAGATCATGATAATATTTGTATTGTCTGTATGGATGAATTAGTCCCTACAAATCATCATAACTCTAAAGAAATTATTGAAGATACAGATATCAATTATGAAAATGAAAATGAAAATAAAAATGAAATTACTCAAGATAATATAGATTCAATTCCAAAAAATGCAAAACCAAAAATTTTACCTTGTGGTCATATGTTACATCTTTCATGTTTGAAAAACTGGATGGAAAGATCTCAAACTTGTCCTATTTGTAGATTAGCTGTATTCGATGATAAAGGTAACGTTAAACCTTCTACTTATTCAAGACAAATTAATACTGACACGGTTATATCACCCATTGTCACAACGGAATTTTCTTCTCGTTCTGAAATCTCCCTGAACCGTGAACGTGCTTCAAGAACTACTACACCTATCCCAACAAGACAAACTTCTCACTTAAGCATTCAAGATGAAAATCAAAATCAAAGCGAAGATGTACAGGAAGCTGGTGATGAAAGTATTAATGAAAATGCAAGTAGAATACCGAGCCAAGAACCAACTCCTGCAGCAACTGAAAATGTAGGTGTAGATGTAGCTGTCAATGAAAATGAAAATGATAATGGCAATAATAATGTTAATGATAATGATTCCTCTAATGCTCGTGCACGCAGGGAAGTTATGGAAGAACATCTCAACACATCTGGAACTACACGTAGTTTCTCCAGAAGGTTCACTGATGAACAACTTGTAGCGAAAGATTGGTACTCATTCCCAATTAAAAGCATCACAAAAGATCACTATAGCACAACTTATACAGCTGTCGCTGTAAACAATACCGAACACGCTATTAAAAATGACCTAAAATTCTCAATCATCAATCGTCTATCTGAAAAGAACGAGTTACGACTTGATGAGAACCTTTTCAAATAACTCTTTAGCTTAGATACCCATCAATATAATACTATTTAATCTTTTGTATTACCCGAACGGTTTCTTATGAGCAAAGCGGTAAAATTCTGAATTTTTACTAAAAGGGAAACTTACAATTTTTAATGATGAAGTGTTAAAATATAGTAAAGGATCTATTGAATATAGTATTACAATTCATTGTTGTTCGTTCATACTGCTATAGACAATTTGGAATTGATATCTCTAGGCACACAGCTTTTAACCATTAGTTTTGATACAATTCAATCTAATTTTTTTGCCCTTCGAATTTATTGAGGAATATCAGTCTATCCATTATTTTAAAGAATTTAAAAGGGTGAACTTCAGGATAGTTCCTTGAAATTTTAAAAATCATATATTCAAAGAACATATCTTTTTTTCCACTTCTTTACCCTTCAGATTATTTGAACTCCTACTTACAAGGACACCAAATAACACTTCTATTAAAACCAAAAAGTTCATAACTTTTTACCCGCATTTAGAGAATCCAAATCTCTATCCTTTTCCACTCTCAAAATTCTACCAACTGCTTCAAATTGCGACTACTATCCAATAAAAAGAATTCTCTTCTGAAGAATAATTCAATACTCAAAGAGAATAAAGATACCAGGAATTATGAAACGAAAAAGGAAGAGTCTGATAAAGAAACAAGGAATGCTTCTTCTTCTTCGATGATAGGCTCTTTTTTTTCAGAAAGTGCTTCTAAATCAAGATCTCCAACTATCACATCAGATTCTTCAATTTCAAATATACATGTTCCATCAGATCAATTATCCTTTTTGACACTTAACGATAGTACTGAAACTAGTGAAGAAGATGATATGTCTTCAATTATAACAAGTAAAAGCAAGAAATCGTCATTGAGTAAAAAGAAAAAACTGAAACAAAATTCAAAGAACAAGAAAACTAAGAAGAAAGATGATGAAAATGGACCTATCTCTTTAGCTGTACTAATTGAGGATGGAATTCTAATAAAATCAAGAAAACCAAATTTTGATAATATATCTTCAGATGGTACAATCGGCATTGCAAGGACCAGTATATCTAGTAGTACTACAAGTTTTAGAAGTAGTACAGATAGTATGTCCATATTGGAGACAACATCTTTAGTTAGTTGCATAACTTGTTTGAGTGACAGTGCTTCTTCCATATCTACTGTAACAACAACACCATCCATGTCATCTCTACGTTCAGACACAGTTTCCATAAATACTCAAAATACTGATAAATCTTCAAATGGTCATCAAAGTAAGCATAAACATAAACATAAACATAGAATATATTCATCTGTAAATGGACAAATTCCGACTAATTCTGTAATACCATACTCTAGAATACTAGATGCAAAACATGTACGGTTAGATGACCCATCGATAGACAAAAAATTAAAGAGACTACTGCTTAGAAAGGAGTTACCTTTACATCAACATCTTATCGAAATAACTTTTGCTAAACCAAGAAGACATGACGTGGTCCCCAGAAGATTGACTTTATTAATTGAATACTATCAGGAAAATAGTGATATTGCAAGTGACATTGAGAATGAAACAAATGATGATAAGATTAAAGATGATGTCATTGAAGAGATAATAAGGAGGAGCTATCGTGGTTCTAAAAGGTTCCGGTCAATACTTGTCATTGTAAATCCATTTGGTGGTAAAAGAAATGCACAAAAAATATTTTCAAGGAAAGCAAAACCATTATTAAATGCATGTAATTTCAAATTTGATGTCAAATATACAAAATATCCCGGACATGCAATTGAAATTGCACAAAATATGAATATTCATAAATACGACACTATTTGCTGTGCCTCCGGAGACGGTATCCCTCATGAAGTAATTAATGGTCTGTACAGAAGAAAGGATAGGAGTGTGGCGTTTAATAGATTAACAATAACACAAATACCGTGTGGCTCAGGTAATGCGATGAGTGTATCATGTCATTGGACTAATAATCCATCTTATGCGACTTTATCAATTATCAAATCAATCGAGAAAAGAGTAGATATAATGTGTTGTAGTCAACCTTCAAGTATAAGCAAATATCCATGGCTATCATTCTTAAGTCAAACTTTTGGTATTATTGCTGAATCTGATATTAATACAGAATTTATTAGATGGATGGGAGCTGCAAGATTTGAACTTGGTGTAGCATTCAATATATTACAAAAGAAGAGATATCCATGTGACATATATGTGAAATATTTTAAGAAGATGAAAAATGATTTAAAATCTTTCTACTTAGATTATAAAAATTACGAAGTTTATGAAAATGCAAATAATTATGATGATGGTTTTGATGATGTTAATGATCCAAATTTTATAAGTGAAGATATTTTTAAAGTAAAATATCCTTTTAAAGATGGTATACCAGATGATTGGGAGAAAGTTAATCCTGATCTAACTAATAATTTGGGAATTTTTTATACAGGTAAAATGCCATATGTAGCTGCAGATACTAAGTTTTTCCCAGCAGCATTACCATCAGATGGTGTAATGGATATGGTAATTACAGATTCTAGAACGCCTTTTTCAAGAATGGTACCGATACTATTAGCATTGGACAAAGGATCCCATGTTTTACAACCCGAGGTTTTACATTCAAAGATTGAGGCATATAGATTGGTACCTCGATTTGATAAATCAGTTAATGAAAGCTCCTATTTACAGAAATTAACCGGTCCATTAAATATCGGGTTTAATAATTTGAATAATGCCAAGCAAGGGTTCAAATTTCGTACTGATAATGGTAAAATTAATAATTCCAACACAAAGGTTGATGGATTATTTTCGATTGATGGAGAAAGATTTCCACTAGAACCATTACAAGTGGAAATAATCCCTAAACTATGTAAGACATTATTGCGAAACGGAACATTTGTGAATACAGAATTTGAAACAATGTGATGAAGAAGAATATAAACCAATTATAAGTCTTTATTAAAATACCATTTTTTTGTTTAATGATATATATTTAAATAATATTTACTATACATGAGTCCAAATGTAAATAGACGTAAATAACATATGCATACATCTAAGATATATATTACGATATTTTTACTGTTTTTTCCCTTTTCTTTCCAACATACGTACCACAATAATTGGATCTCCAAAGGTAATATGCAAATTTATGATTAATGTTTTATTGATTTCGAAAATATCGATTGTCTCTTTTTGTTTTCATTGTTTAATTAGCATTGGCAACTACTTTGTTCTTCATTTTCATTAGTTGATATATCGATGATCCCAGCATTATTACCATTGTTTGCATTATTATTCGCAGCATTGTTATCTAATGAAGAATCTACGGAAGTAGTATTTGAATTTTGAAATTCCGGTAGAGACTTAGCGATCTTTCTAAATAAATTTTTAACGTTATAACCAGCTTTTGTTGAAGTTTCCATAAATATCCTAGCACCTAATAGTTTTGCTTTTTGTTCACCTTCTTCAGTGGAAACTTCTCTTTCATCAGTTAAATCATTTTTGTTCCCAACGATACATAATATAACATTTTCTTCACCTCTTTCATTTTTTACATCTTCTATCCATTTATCGATGAATTCAAATGATTTCTTCTTTGTTATATCATATACTACAATTGCTACCCTTGAATCTCTGATATAGGAAGGTATTAAGGATCTGAACCTTTCTTGTCCAGCTGTATCCCATAATTGCAACCTGATTGTTTTATCATCAAGGTACATAGTCTTAGAAAGGAAATCAATACCTATAGTTGCTTGATAATGATCATCAAAGGTATCATACATGAACCTTGTAATTAAGGAGGTTTTACCTACTCCTTGTTCTCCTAAAAATACAATTTTGTATTTACTTAGTACTTTCCCACCAGATTTATTTGATTTATAGTTTCTTGTACTCATTATATTTTAAATCTGATCCTTCTTTTCTGTTTTTAAGTCAAAAATTTTATATAATGCTATTCCTTCCAAAAGAAAAATAGCAAATAGATTTAAAAAGATCGATGGAATATCCTACAGTATTTTATAATTGGATATTTTCTTCTCCAAGGTCTTCCAAAAGTATGCCTTTTAATCGAATCAAATCTAATGTCAAAAACTACTCAAGATTCAATTTGCTGTTCTCATTTTCTCAACTTTCTCGCATTAACAAAATAACAATTTACCCGGTTTTCCAAATTATTTCATTTAAATTACATAAAGATCTACAGATGCAAATATAAAGTATGAGACTTATTTCTTACCAGACTTCTTGATACCACCACCGACTAATGGTTTACCAGATTTCATATTGGCCATAAGAGCTTTCTTAGCGGCAGCATCGGCTTTTTGCTTTTCTTTGAAGGCAACTTCTTCAGGATCTAAATCCTGTTGTTGCTTCTTCTTTTGCTTTAGAGGCTTCATTTTACCACCTTGACGACCGGACATTGCTGTATGGGATACTCTCGATATCTGTTTAGAGCCTTTAATGGCCAATCAATAACATACAAATATTACTATTTTCTTCATATAGAAACAGTTTTTTTCTCACTTTTTGAAATTTTTTTTAAGAAAAGCATCGTTTTTAACGTTGTGAAATTCAATAGTAATAACGATGAGTTTAAAGAGTAGAATAGAGGATTAATTTGCTGTACAAGTGGTTCAGTACTACAAACGGAAATTGTTACGCCCATATAAATGCAAAATAATAGAATAGAAGCAAGCAAAAAAGGTAAAAAAAATAATCTTCCCCGCCAGGACTCGAACCTGGAATCTTCTGGTTCGTAGCCAGACGCCGTGACCATTGGGCCACGAGGAACAAGATTTCTAATTCCATGTAAAATTTTACAGCTCCTTTTGTTTACCAAAGTGTATTAAGTATTTAGCTTATTTGGAGCCAATATTTATATCATAATTACAAAATTGTATTTATTTCTTTGTCTAACTACTTTGTTTTAGTGGAGTTCTTTTTGAAGTGCAAAATATTTATAATTCAACTGAAATGGGAAAAATTAAAATTAATAATTTGTTTCATAAATGTTATTATTATATTAATGTCAAGGATATTAATGAAGTTTTTATAATAAACAAAGAAACTGCCATCAAAAGATTTACGGTTATGTTGATAAAAGTAAAAAGATTTTCTTGTATTGTATTAAACTCCACAATTAATACCAAGTTTTAGAAAAGCGTTAAAGATTACTACTTGAATATTGATGGCTTGTCTCTATAAAGAGCAAATGTTACTTGAAACGTATCCCTCAATTGAAAAACAAACAAACAGAAATAATCACATATTATTACAAGATTTATAAGTTATTTACTAGATTTATTGCTGTCGTTGTAGTTTTTAATTGTTGGAACAATATAATATTGTGACACTTACACTCACTAAATTAACCAAAGGTTTATACAAGTAATCAATACTGACGAAATTATACAATAGAAAGTTTGAGACGTCATAAAATATTAGGAGTAGAAGTGCAAGGAAAATTATAGTGTATTAGAACATCTAAATGGAAAAAGTATATAAAGTAAGAAGATATAATTGTGTAAAAACTGTATATTTTTCATGTCTTGTTAGTTCTGTCCTCAGAAAGACAAGCAGACAATTATAATATAGAATATTATCATTACTAAAAAAGACGATGTTAGAATCTATTCACAGCGATAACCCAATTGTTCATGATTAATCTTAATATATAATTGAAGCTGATTCTATTAAAATAATTCTGAAAGAGGAAGTGAATAATGAACAAAAAGAAATGAAGGGAAAAATATAACTTCCCTTTGTAGAACTTAAGCTTGGGTGTACTTAATTATTGCATTCTACGTAAAAATATTTTAGACAAGTAAAGCTATCACAACGTTGAAGCTATACCTTTTGCAAATGATAAATTTATTCAAAAAGTATGTAGTCACGAAACAACTTCTTTTTCTCATCCTTGTCGTACCCAGATTACTCGATGTAAACTTATATCTGTTGATCTAGCTACTTATCATTACTAATTTTAAGTAATTAGTTAAAAAGTGTGGTTTTATGTGTTCTTTAACATTCATGCATTTTTTAAATTTTTAAGATCCCCCATTAATAGGTTCTAGTACAAATGCTACTCATATTTTGTATTTTTATCTCATATCCAACTGTACAGTACTCTGGTAGCTTCAAAATTTTTCTTTCCCATTTCGTGCTTACTATTCAAAATACTAAATAAAGACAACCTAATTCTTTCCTCTCCAACTCTTTAATCATCTTACTCAAATTCCCAAAATTCTTTTAAATTTTTCCCTTCTCCATTATAAACTATTACATTGGCAGTATCATCTGGAACCTCATTTAATACCCCATGGCTTCCAAAATGTATCAATTTCTTCTTTAATTGGTCGGGAGTCACTGGTTGATAAAATTCGCTATCTAAATTTGGTTGTAATGATAAAAAGTATGATAAAAGTCCTGCAACATATGGGGAGGACATAGAAGTACCTGATAGACTTAAGGTTTCATTATCAGAGGAACCAATATAAGTAGACATAATATTTAAACCAGGAGCGAAAATATCTACACATTTACCCCAATTCGAGAAAAAAGCTCTGTCATCACTAAAAGTAGAGGCACCTACCGTTATTGCCTCTTCTGAATCCGATGGAGAATAATAGCAAGCATTATCATCTTCATTTCCAGCTGCTACAACAACATTTACACCTTGCTTTGTGGCAGCTTTGATAGCTAACCTAAGCGCAGTTGATTTCCCAGCTCCTAAAGATAAATTTATCACTGACCCTTTAAATTTATTATTTCTATCTTTCTTTACTCTTTGGTGATCCTCTACTACATATTCGATACCTTTAATAACATCCGACATTTCACCATTACCATCACTTCTTAATATCTTTACCGCTACGAGTTCACAATTTTTAGAGACACCAAAATGCTCCGATCCAATAATACCGGCACAATGAGTCCCATGACCATTCCCATCAAAATCTGAATCATTATCGGTGATGGTTTTCCCCCAACGAGCTCTCCCATTGAATTCCTTATGCGTAGTTAATATTCCAGTATCTAAAATATACACTGTGACACCGTTTCCACTAATAGAGTCATATTTATATATTTCATCTTGAGTAAAGGTCACTCTTGTTCTTTGGGAAATTCTAGATAACCCCCAAGGAACGTTATCCTGTATGACAAGTTCTGCCTGTTTGACCTTCGAGTTAAATTCAATATATTCCACTATTGGAGATTTTGATATTATATTTAACACAAAATGGGGACATTTTATTATATAACCTCTAAATGTTTCACTTATATTGATTTCATAAAAACTAATTTCAAAAGAATCATCTGTAATTGAATGAGAGTATAATGATTTAATCAGACTTAGATGATATTGAATATCTGTTTCCAAAGAGTTTCTTTTGAAAATTACAATCAGTTCATTAGGATTTGGTTCAATTCCAGATGAAATGATCTTTGGAGGAATAGGATCGAAGTTTTCCAACTTTGGATTATCAAACGGATCGCTCGTTTTTAGGAGGTCTGGGATGATAAGAGCATAACTCGTATAGGTTATAAAGAGTAAAAAATAATAAATACCAAACAGTCTCATACTGTTATCTTCTTAGTATTTGCTGCTATCTAGAAGGACTGTTTATATTTTGGAGTAACCAACTACCCTTAAAGTATTTTTGATCCTATATCTTATCTTATCAGATATGAAAAATAAATTTCTCGGAGTTCCATTATAAGAAGAAAGATAAAAGATGAGTAAGCAATAACATAAATCACATATACAAATATATATATTTTTAGATCAATATAATACATACAGTTATTCTTTTGGGCCAATCATATTTTCTGGTACAACCCATTCATCGAATTCCTCTTCAGATAAAAGATTTAATTCAATAGCAGATTCTTTTAAAGTGATACCTTTCTTATGTGCATTTTTAGCTAATTTTGATGCTGCATCATAGCCAATCTTTGGATTCAATGCGGTTACTAACATAAGTGATTTATTTAAATTTTCATTTATCTTTTCTTTATTTGCCTTTAACCCTTCAATACAATGAATTCTAAAAGAATGACAAGCATCTGCTAATAATCTTATTGAGCTGAGTAAGTTTGAAATTAATAATGGTTTATAAACGTTTAATTCGAATTGTCCTTGAGAACCAGCAAAAGTGATAGTAGAGTTATTACCCATCACTTGAATACAAACTTGAGTCATTGCTTCATTTTGTGTAGGGTTAACTTTACCTGGCATAATTGATGAGCCTGGTTCATTTTCAGGAAGAATTAATTCTCCATACCCACAACGTGGTCCTGAACCTAAATATCTTATATCTTGGGCAATTTTAAATAAAGAGCAGGCTAAAGTGTTTAATGAACCACTTGTTTCTACTATAGCGTCATGTGCCGCTAAAGCTTCAAATTTATTTGGTGCAGTTTCAAATTGAATACCAGTTTCCTTTGATATTTCATCTGCGATTAGTTTATCAAAACCAATTTTAGTATTTAAACCTGTTCCAACTGCGGTACCACCTTGAGCTAAGAATTTCAAATGATATAAAGAGGATTCGATTCTATTTATCCCATTAGTTAATTGTTGTACATATCCACTAAATTCTTGACCTAAAGTCAATGGAGTAGCGTCTTGTAAATGAGTTCTACCAATTTTAACGATATTATTGAATTCTTTTGATTTTTCATTTAATGAATCTTTTAACATTGTAAGTTCAGGTAATAAATGTAATTTAATTTCAGTCATTGCAGATATATGCATTACAGTTGGGAAAGTATCATTTGAAGATTGAGATTGATTAACATGATTATTTGGATGAATTTGTTTAGAACCAATTTCACCACCTAATAATTCAATAGCTCTATTTGATATGACTTCATTAGCGTTCATATTAGATTGAGTTCCTGAACCTGTTTGAAATACAACTAATGGGAAATGATCATTTAATTTTCCCTGAGAGACTTCATCAGCAGCTTTTTTTATTGCATCAGCAATCTTTGGATCTAAAGTTCCAAGGGATTCATTTACAATAGCGGCAGATTTCTTTAAAATACCGAAAGCTTTAATAACAGGTTCAGGGATCTTTTCTCTATCACCACCAATTTTAAAATTTTCAAAAGAACGTTGTGTTTGAGCACCCCAATATTTATTTGATGGTACTTTAATTTCACCGAATGAATCAGTTTCAATTCTAAAATTTGGATCAATTGAAGTAGACATGTGATAGGATTGAAAGGTGGATTGGATCTTGAAAGAGTATTGTTTACAATTCCTGACAGGAGAAGACAATATTCTAATCATGATGATAATAAATACAAACTAACAAATACTTTATTATATGTATGTATATAAATATATTATTTTTCCTCTTTCTTTCCAATAATAATCAGAAAATTTCTCGGGATTCTCCGAATATCTAGTTAATCTTTTAATTAGAGCAAATAGAAGTATACCAATACAGTTACAGAGAGAAGACCAAATAGTAAACTTCTATACTAGAATGAAAAATAGAAAAATGTCTCTTAAACGTGATGACTAAAACTGAATACGACTCAGAGAAGTGATTATTTCAGTCCAAAATGTAATGAACACTCCTCGAGAGAAAACATCAAAAAAAAAAAATCGATAACGGTAAGTACCATGTATGACACACAATAGTTACAACATAGCCATCTATTTATATGGATAATTCTCAAATATAATGCATATACGCAATGACTAACGAGACTTCAAGGGTTCATTGTAGCTATCAAAAACAAAAATTTTGGAGCCAATGAACGGCGGCAATTTTCTGCCCTATAACAAAACTTAAAAATTAAAAAATTTAGTTTGATTTCGCCCAGGATCGAACTGGGGACGTTCTGCGTGTTAAGCAGATGCCATAACCAACTAGACCACGAAACCATACTATTTCAAAATTTGAAAATATTGTGTTTTACTATAAAGTAAAACATATGGTCACGTGACTATATGCATTACTGATTTTATTCTGTTACTAAGTCTTTTTTTGTTGGAACTATAATAAGTTCCAGACTATAGTAGTATCGTACAATGCGATGTTGCTGTGAACAATTTATATATAAAGTGAACATTTTGCTAACTTATATAGTTTTCTATATCTTTATATTTATAGCTCTTTCTCATTTAAAGATTACGGACGTTATCATGATTGGTAGTTCCTTTATTATCATACATTATTATTATTATATTAATTGAGATGTGAAGAGATGAATTGATAATATATTCTTTTGAACGTAAAAAAGTCCTCGTATTTCTTAATATAAAATACAAAGTATAAATAATATAGATAAAATAATAATAATAAAAGTAATTGTAAAAGAACTTAACCATATAAATTCTGTTGTCTAACTCAGTATTTATACGTTTGGAAATAGATGAAATATCTTTTGTGTCGTGTTGTTGACGTGGATCTTTCTTAGATTGAAGAATGTAAATATTTACATTTTGGTTTCGTTTGTTATTGGCAAATTTAGTAATATTCATAACTTTTCGTGTTTGGTGTGTTATAACCACGATCATTTTTCCAATCTTATTTCTTTTTCCTAAATTAGTATAACACTTTCTGTTATATTTGTTGGAATATGTGCACATAATACCCTAATACCATGTCTCATCGTTGTGGACGAAGATATTCGTTAATCGATGAGATAAAAATCTTCAAAATTAAGATACTTGAATATAATATTATATATTTCTTTATATTTATAGTTTGTATAGTTTAAAGAAAACGATCAGTTGAAAAGTCTAAAATATGACCAATAACATCTCTGATTCCACAGGTCTCCAATATGGCGACCCCGTGAGGATATATCGTCCTATTATCTTAGCTCTCAAAATGAATTATTAAACGATCTCATTGAAGATAATAAACTTCTAAAAGAAGAGCTTAATAACATTAATAAACAAACAGAAAATGTTACTGAAAAAATTAGGTTAAAAAATAAAATTAGACAGTTAATTCATGAAAATAGTAATACTATCATGAATATTGAAAGAGAAATTAGAAAATACTCCAAATTAAAAATGATAAAGAATCAACTGAAAACATAGAAAATTATAAAACAACTAGTCTTAACGATAATAGTACTGTAGAAGAAGAAGAAGAATTATATAAAATTCAAAATAAATTTAGAGATTTATCTGTATCAGATAAAAATTTAAACGAGAAGAAGGAAAAAGATCAAAATAAAATGTTTGATTTAGATGAAGAGGACATTGCTAATGTACTACTTGTCAAGAAAAAAGATGAAGGAGGTAATTACAAGGAAGTTGTAAATAAAAAGGATGAAACAGTAAAATTCTATTATGAATTAGAAGAGGCAAAATTACCAATAAAAATGAAGAGAATATCTGACTTTCCTGAATGGATTAGAGTATTAAGAAAATTCTGCCAAAAATGGAATTTTGATGATATAACTGTCAGTGAAAAAGATATAATTTTACCTGCTAGTGAGGAAAGTATTTTAAAAGAAGTTATTCAGAATTCAATAAACTTTTACTTAGCAGACTCGATTAATATGAATGATAACGTCAACAAAATAATTTATGACATCAAAAAATTATTAAGAAGAGCATATCCACAATCCAGAAAAAACGAAATGTGGAATAGTCTAACAATTGATGAATATTGTTCTGACTTTAGTGAATTAAGAAAACGTATCTTCTTTTTCTTGAAAATTGAAATGAACACCTTTGATATTAAGGAAGACATCATGATACTTATTGATAAGAAGATAAATAATCTAATCTCTGAGTGTTCAAATGGTAATCTCAAAAAAGAAGTTAATAGTATAAGAAGAAACGATAGATATAGAATTACTGAGGATGATCAAAATGACATAAATCCAAGATTATTTACTGATTTAATTATAAGACCTCTTCAAGGCATAAAAAATGAATTGAACATTTACAATGAAAAAAGAAGAGAATGTGAGAGTTGTAATTCAGTTCTACACCATGTAAAAAATTGCTCATCAAAGAGAAATGGAAACCTTTTTCAAAAATATGAGCTAGATCCTTCTAGAGAAAGAAACAATGTTAATGATGAACTTAGGCCTACCTCGTCCAAGAAACAATAACATCAGAAGAGTAAATTTTCCAAATAACTTTAAAAATAAAAATACTAACAAAACAAAAAAAATTACTAACTTACCAGAATATATACCAAATATACTTACTAATAATTACACTAATAAAAATAATAAAAATCATGAAAAAAATAATAAACCCAGTTTCAAAACTACAGCAAAACAAGTTACTAAGAACTATGATGTGGTAATTGATACCGGCTCGAGTATACATTTAACTCATAAAAAGGAATGGATTGAAAAATTTACACCATTAGATTCCTCTCCTATATTCTTTGGTGTTGGAAACGATATTCCAATCAAAATTTCGGGACAAGGCTTACTAAATATCAGATATGACAAAGAAAAAATAGTGAAAGTACACACCTACAATAGTGAAAATGAAGATGCTACAATTTTAAGTGCTTATTTGTTAATGAAAGAAACAAAATTTAAATTAAGACAGGATTATACACTACTAGAAAATAATGAGTTGAAGATTGAAACTAATATACAAAATAATACAGTTTGGATAGACTCCAATGATTTGATCCAAAATAAAAGTAATATAACTATCAGGCATCTACATCCTAATAACCCACTAACGGTTAATGATAAAATTAAAGGAATGGAAGCTCATCAAAGATTAAATCATATCTCAAATGATACTATAAAGAAATCGATTGAAACAGGTATATTTTCAGATGTTAAAAAGCTTATTGATCAGGACAATAGTTCGTGCAACATATGCATGACAGGTAAAAATACTAGACATTCCCATTATAGAGGATCTATGAATTTCTATTCAAATAATTTAGAGCCAGGTGAAGAATGGAGTTTAGATATATTTGAACCAATCAGTGACAAAAGGAAAAATTCTGATAGATATATGCTGGTTATGGTTGATAGTGTATCAAGATACTGTACAGTTTCAACTCACAAAACAAAAGAGCAAGAAGAAATTGCAAAACAAATAAGAAAAAATATTATATTCCAACATTCTTGCACTTCTACTTCTAATTTTTTATGACGTCTCAAACATTCTATTGCATAATATCGTCAGTATTGATTATTTGTATAATCCCTTGGTCAGTTTAGTGAGTGTAAGTGTCACAATATCATATTGTTCCAACAATATCTCAATGACGCATATTAATTTGTGAAAATTATTGTCATGGAATAGTAAAATTAGATAATAACGTTAATCCAATGTATATTTAAACTAACTATGAAATAATACTCCGTAGACGGGGTTATTCCTGACATTTATAACTTTTTATGATAATGTCAGCAATAACACAAACCACAGAATATTATTTTATTATTTGTTTGGATATACATTAAAATAATGCTATTTATCAAATTCTACTATATTATGTGAGTTTTTTTTTTCCATCATAATTTGTGCCATGAAAATATGTGACGAGAGAAAGTACCTTTCTATTGGAGACCTGTGGAATCAGAGATGTTATTAGTCATGTTTTCAACTTGTCAACTGATCGTTTTCTTTAACTATACAAATTACAGATATAAAGAAATATATAATATTATCTTCAAGTATCTTAACTCTGAAAATTTTCATCTCATCGATTAACGAATATCTTCGTCCACAACGATGAGACATGGTATTAGGGTATTATGTGCACATATTCCAACATGCCTCTTAAAAAACATTTTTGATGTTGTACGTATTCAAGAGACACTGTCACAACATACTGTGATTCTTTGTAATTTATATATCAATTTATTTATTTAGTAGGTAGAACAAATAAGCCAATAGTTAAAAAAGCTGTCAAGTTTAAAGTTGACAACACAGAGACGGAACCTGTATATTACCTTGAATTCATTACCCAAGGTGTAAAATCCTTAGATTTCCAAAATTATATAACTGAATAACCTAGGGAAGTTGACCCTCTTCTTTACATATTTTGTACAAATTATACAAAAGTTGCAATTGCATTTATATGAACGTTAACAGATCAATTTGTCTCTAAACCATATCATTTAGTTATACACAACACATGTATACCTACTTATTTTTAATAGCTTACATGCAACTTGTAAGTTTTGCAAAAAGACAATATTCTTTTGATTAGAAGACTTTTGAACATGAGTTAGAGATATTTGCCTCCTGGAAAGACAATATCACCTATTGATTTTCACCTAATATCTCTCATCAGAAGCACATATACCAAGCTTTAGTAAGTAGCCTCTACCTAGTAAACTGAGATACATTTTTAAGCTTAAAATGGAATAGTTTGAATAATGCTTAGATATACAGATCTCAACAAGACTTGACATTTTTTGTCATGAAGAATTTGAAATATTGTGTTCTTAATCTAAAATTATCCGCCCCCCTTTAGTTTAAAAAAGGATTATTACATTAGAGTTTTCCTTCCAAAAATTTAACACCTTAAACTATTAAAAATTTGAAAATTCAAGGCACATATTATGAAACTGGGGATAATGAAGTACGTAATATTTTTTTACAATCGTTCAAAAAGTTTTGGAGTTGTTACGTGTTTCATATATTAATACTGACATGACCGTTACTTTAATATAGAAAAATGGAGCATACCCTTGTCATATGTTAAAGCTGGACAAGAAGAAAGCTATACATTGAAATATAAGGATCTTAGATTACAGTTTCTTCAATCTTGCCACTCAAAGAATTCATCTCAAGAGCGATTTGAATAAAAATTCAAAAATTAGTCGGCTTTGCAACGCAAAATTTACAAATGATACAAAACTTAAGATGATAATTAACCTACTTAATGACCTTTCCACTTTTTTCATAACCTTCAGAATTCTCATTCTATTTCAAAATTTAAAGAAAAAGAAAGTGCTTTCATAAATTGTTTACAAAAACATTCCCTGAAATGTTTATCAGAAATGAGCCACACAAACTATCAACATCGAGAGTCAATCATTTCGTAATAGTGCTAATTCAGAACAGCAACCAAGAATGACAGAAAATCTTGTGATCATTTCCGCTCCTATACCTGATTCCAAGAAAAGTGTAACCGAGCCTCTTCATAATTCAGACGAAAATGACAATAAATTACTAAATCATTACACACTGGACTAAACATACGAGCAATTCTCTCAATCTTCCTGCCAATAGGCGAAGTCGTTGCTAGATTGAGTCTTCCTTCTGTTGGCTCTCGTTTATTTCGTTCCTGTCAGATCTCTCGTTCCTTTCGGATCTTGGCATTTCCCATTTATTTTGCCTTTCCCACTTTTTTCCCGCAGCGTTTGCGGGTCTTCAGATACAGGAATCATGTAAGGAACGAATGACGAATTAGAGAGGGGAAGCTTCAAGGTGAAGAGCTCTGTTTAACATGGAACCCTCAGTCAGTATCTGTACCATTGTGGCTGTGCTTCCCCTACCATGCTCGTTTTTAATGTTTACATATTGATTCTTGTGTGTGGAATTATTTCTCTATTCGGATAAGTGATGGTTGAATTCTATTAGTCTGGAGATATTATTATCCAGAGAGGAGACGCCCCATCTAAACGACTACTTGGCTCAACATTTAATGTTAATACTCCTCTTCGGGAGTTATATATATATAAGGGACTTCTGTTTCTACTCGTAGATTTATTTGTAAACTTATTTATTTGAATGTACTTGATTTAAGAGATCTACAATTTAATACAATTGAAAATTTAATAATGACTGTACTAAGAAGCTTGTCAAGCTACGAAAATAAGCTATTAAAAGAAACAAACGAAAACTTAAAGAATGGTGTCACTTTCTGTGCTCAGTATTCAAACTCAACTGAAGAATGGGGAGATGACGCTACTTTATTAACTGTTAAAGATTCTAGACTAACAATGCCTCTTCTTACTGAAGCTATGCATAATTTAATAAAAAAAAACGTTGAACTTTATACTACAATTAATGAAAATTTAGAGTTTGAAACTTTGAAAAAGATAAAGACTGATGACGTTATCAAGGCTATAAATTTTGATAACATTAAGGATGAAATTGTTAACTGTCACTCTGGTGCTCCACCATATCTACTTCGTCACATATTTAACAAGGATAAATTTATAGTTGGCTCAAACTTACCACTATGGAATATATTTGTTGTTGATGAAACTTTAGTAATATTCCATGCTCATGATACTCTCTTCGATATCTTTTCAGCAGCTACTTTCCATAAATTACTATTAAATGAAATTAATTCTATAACAAAGATTAGTAAAAAATA
Source organism: Kazachstania viticola (assembly GCA_030571575.1). Classification (NCBI taxonomy): domain Eukaryota; kingdom Fungi; phylum Ascomycota; class Saccharomycetes; order Saccharomycetales; family Saccharomycetaceae; genus Kazachstania; species Kazachstania viticola. The sequence continues at coordinate 237,173 of JAJLXZ010000152.1, forward strand.
TATTGACTTCATATTCAAAGCTTCAGATTTAAACAATCCTAACGCTTCAATCCCAAAATCTATTTTCGATAATCCTAAGATTCATTTACCAGCTACTTCTGCTAATCTTTTTAATTTACAAACTCAGTCTTTTTTCAAGAGTGTCTTCGCAACTACTGTCAAGAAACCATTAGGACTTTTAACCTCTAACGGTAGTAATACTAGTTTAACATCTCTCCTACACAAAGATTCTCAAAATGATATCGGAAGTATAAATAGTTCCACTACTACTCAAAATAACAACAAAAAATTGACCTCTTCAAATAATGACATTGAAATATTTGAATTCAATTCTTCTCTATGTGGTACCACTGTTTTTGGTACTGTTACAAAACAAAGATTTGAATACCTAAATTCATTGGTTAAGCAAGAAAAAATTTGCTTTAGAAGTTTCATATGTGGTATAACAATGTTATGCTTGAAACCAATGGTTAAAAATTTTAACAGTTCTATTACTTTCCAAATGGCCATCGATTTAAGAAATTTCGTTGAAGATCATAATGAGTTGGGTCTTTATTATAAAGATATCAAGATTGATGTCCCCCTTTCTCTAATTGATGACAGAACCTTGTTATACGATGGTTATAAAGACCATTCTAACAAATTTAATCAGAATGATGCTGAAGTTAATGAAAAGATTTTAGAGCATCAATTCAAACAAATAACAACATTTGTAGCTGATCAACTTGAGTCCAGCGTCAAGAAGTTTTCAAAGACTGGCTTCAATGACGATGATATCAGAAGAATGAAATATGGTAATGAAGACAACAGTAAAACTATTCAAATTTTTGATGCCTCTGAAATTACATTAGGTTGTAATAATAATGATAATTTAAAGACAAAAACTCCACATTTCAGTATAAGCAATTCAAGCTTTACAAAAAGTTTAAATAAAAATGAATTCATGTCATTATCCTATACTTTCTGTAAAGGAACTGGACTAAACTTGTGTATACATTACCCAGATGGATATAATATGGAATCATTTGTAGAGTGTTTCCAATCCTTCATAGAAGAATAATTTTTTTATTACGTATTATTATTTCTTTATTTCCCACGAACAATGTATATGCCTTTATATATTATACGAACATTTAATACGAACCTGTTATATTCTTTTTAATATGCTTTATCTTCTCTTTGAAGTTGGTTTTGAAGTATCTTTCTCTACTAACTCACCGACAACACCTATCTCTTCTAATTTATCTTCTTCTATACGGATTTGATCACGTCTTTCCCACCAACGATCTTGACATAGCTCAAATGATTTTGTCTTTAAATGTTTACCTTTTGAATCTCTATTATTCGAAATGGCCCATTCCAAAAAGTTTGGACCTTCACGGATATAGAAAGCACGTAACGTTTCAAACGGCTTTGGATGTGGTAGCCATGGACGTGGGTCAGGTATTTCCATTTCTTTTATCTCTTCTTCCTCTTCTTCTTCATTTTCATCTTCAGCAACTAGTTTATTATCTTGAAGTTCAACCTCATTATCATCTTCGTCATCTTCGTCATCTTCGTAATCATCTTCATCTTCATCGGAATCCTGTTCACCAATTTCTTTGGCACGTTCAATATCATCAAGCTTTTCCCAGTAAATTGAAACGCCATCCAATTTATTCAAATCAATACTGTAAAAGGAATCGATCGGATAATCCTTTTCACCTAATTCCCAAACACCACCGTATATAAATAAAGTATCATCTACAACAGCGGTAGAAGCATTAAATCTAGGATGGGGTAATTGATGAATCTTATTTAGTTGTTGTTTTCTTGAAGTACCAGCTCCTTCACCATCTTCATTAGTTCCATTAGATTCAGACTCACTACCTTCATCATCGTCATCATACTTTTGCAACTGCTTATTAATCTCTAAATCATCTTCTTCTTTATCCTCATCGACAATGTTATTTTTCTCTAAAATTTTATTCAATAAATCTTGTAATTCTCTTTCCTTTTCCTTAGAGTTTTTAGATTTAGATTTACTAATATTACTACCATTTGCATTATTATTAGTTATTTTTTTCAGGTTTAGGGCAAACCATCTGTTCGTTTCAGTGTTAAAATTGAAAAGGTCATTATAAAAGATAGAGTCTAAGGATTCTTCAGTTTCTTCAAAATCGTAGACACCACCAAATAAAATACCTCTATTCTTATGAGTTACCATTGAACAACCAACTCTAGGAGAAGGTTGAAAACCCTGTTTCTTTCTTCTTTCCCATCTGATAGCCTCTAGATCATTATTCATCTTTAAGTACCAACAATCATTTAATATTTTACCCTTTTGAAGATTCTTGTTTGCCTTAACTTTACAGTAACCTCCCCAAAGTATACACCCATCAGCAGTAGAGATAAAAGAGTGACCAGAACGAGCATCTGGAGTGGAATGGTTTTTTGGGAATTCAATTTTTTTCCACTTATAATTTGAAATATCAAATACCCAAAGATCATTATAGTAAGTTGTCGAAGTTCCTAAATCTCTAAACCCACCAAAAAGTACAAAAAAGTTTTTCCATATAGCAATTCTATGACCTGATCTAGAAGAAGGGGCTAAAGTATCATTAGAAGATTGATTTTTACTTTGTTTCTTTTGTTCAATCTTTGTCCATTCTTTTGTGGAAGTGTCTAATAACCAAGTATCCGAATAATGATAAAAAGTAGATTGTTTAGGAGAAGAAAATTCACCACCATGTAACAAAGCAATCCCCGAAGGGTGAGATATCATTGCAGCAGAAGATCTTGGCATTGGAGAATTTTGAGAAGTATATTTTTTCCATTGATTATTTGAGGGATTAAAAGTTAAAAGATCATTGTAAAAAGTGGTTAATTGAGTCTCTGGGTTTGTATATTCTCCACCAAAAATGATTAATTCAGTCTTGTTATGTTGTGGATTGGATATCATCGAGGGATTTAGACGTGGTGGGTGAGGCACAGATGTCAATGATTCAATGTTAATTTTTTCAAATTGTTCTTGCTCTTTCTTAAAATTCAATAAGACTTGTTCAATATCTAAGTCATCGTTATCTTCATCGTCATTTAGTTTTTTAGACTTTTTCTGATCCTTTGATTCAGCTTTGGCTTGATTTTTCTTATTCTTTAGTTCAGCTCTAGCTTTCTTGGCCTCCTTATCTTTCTTGCTTTTTTTTGCCATTATGTACGTGTAAGTATATCTTTCAAAATATGGAATACTTTAGACAATGTCTACTCTTCCTCTAGCACTCTCATTACTCTTCCTCAGTTCACTTCATTGCTGTCATCTTAAAAGTTGGAAAATTTTAAGCTCATCGGGAAATGCGAAATTCCTGGAATGAAAAATTTGCGAATACTTCGGAACGGAGCGAAGCCGCTTTTTGTGAAAAACAAAAAACAAACGAGCCAATAAAAGAGGCGGAAACTAATTGCAGGTTATATAGTCCGTAAAGGGGTGAAGCATTTTTATCCGCATTTAATTTTAGCACTTTTGGATAATAGAAGAAAGAGAAACTAATATATTAAAGTGGTGGGTGGATCAGAAGCAATTGCAAAGTATACAACACTAGTGTACACGATGTCTGCATGGAGAAAAGCTGGGATTTCGTATAATACATATCTCTCGATGTCCTCGAAAGTTATAAGGAAGGCTCTAAAGAAAGAATTTCAGACACCCGATGTAATGAGTAGATCCGTTACAGAAGCATCTTATACTGTTTACAAAGACGGGAATGCCACTGATGACCCAAAGAAATTACAGCAATCAAGCTAGTCATTCGTCGTTTAGATTGCTCTGCCTATATATCTCATATCTAAGTATATATCTATATTCTTTATGATAGTGTTTGTACATTCACCTTTACTTAATAAAAAAGAACTGAAAAAAAAATTAATTGAATAGATTTTAAGCTGGAAATTTAGGGCTCATCATTGTAAAACAATTACTTGAAAGACTTTCTTTTTCTTTTCAAATTTAAGGAAAGACACATTTATTATATTAACATTGAATCATATCATAGCAGATTACTCGCTGAGTTATGGTAATTGAAGTATGATAAGGTTTAATATATTGAAATTTCAACAAATTAGGAAACCTTCATCAATATTATTAAATCTTCAGGTGAATGTAAATCTATATCAAAAGAATAATTTTAGTACTAAAGTGATTTCTAATAATGTTGCAAATATATCATTCCAAAAGGAGAAGATATTGAATCATTATCGCACAAATTACAATGCTTTTATTCATAAGGGTACTAATAAGTTTCATAATACTCTCTTCCATTACTCTGCTCGTGCACAATATTCACAGCTATCCCATTCGAATAGGAAAGATACAATAGCAGGTAAAAACGATCTATTGCGACTGATTCGGTTAGTCAAACCTGATTGGAAGTTACTAGCCATTGCTTTGATCCTACTAACTATTTCTTGTGGGATCGGTATGACTATCCCTAGAATCATTGGTTTAGTACTAGATGTACTAAGAGAACATGTTTCGCCAGATGAGAATGGTGTTACTTCTAAATCTATATACGAAACGTTATCCCAAGTTGAACTTTATTCAATACCATTATCTAACTTCCTTATTGGAGTCTCAATCTCGATAGGTTTTGGTTGTTTAGCCAATTTTGGTAGGACCATTTTATTAAGATTATTAAGTGAACGATTAGTGGCAAGATTACGTTCAAGTATTATTAGAAATATTATACATCAAGATGCTTCCTTCTTCGATAAATATAAAGTGGGTGATTTAATCTCCAGAATCAGTTCGGATTCACTTGTCGTATCAAGATCAATTACACAAAAGGTATCTGATGGGATAAAATCTTGCTTTATTGGTGTCCTGGGTTGCACAATGATGATTACACTTTCAACAGATTTATCACTATCATTGCTAGTTATCGTCCCACCAGTTATATTACTAAATAGCTACTATGGTAAAAAGATAAGAATAAACTCCACTGATCTACAAAAAGCTGCTGCTAATTTAACCAGAGTATCAGAAGAGCAATTTAATGGGATTAAGACAATTCAAAGTAACGTCGCTGAAAGGCATGAGATGAGTAGATTTAATACTACTGTTAGGAAAATTTTTGATGTGAGTAAAGAATCTGCCTTCATTAATGCAAAATTTTTCACTTCAACGAATCTAATGAGTGATTTGAGTTTCCTTGTTGTACTATCTTATGGATCATATTTAGTGATGGCTAACAATATATCAATTGGTGATTTAACTGCGTTCATGATGTATACAGAATATACAGCAAACTCAGTATTTGGTCTGTCTTCATTCTATTCTGAACTGATGCAAGGACTAGGGGCAGCAACTAGATTATTTGAGTTAAACGATGTTGCACCAGTAATTCATCCAACAATTGGTAAAAAATTTGTTCATAGTAAAGAAAGGGACACAAATGCACAATTAGATCAAAGTAAAACAAAAAATACTGAAATAGAAAGAGAAATCGAAATTGAATTTAATAATGTTTCTTTCTCATATCCAACTAGACCAGATAATCTTATCTTTAAAAATTTGAGTTTTAAGATCGAAAGAGGATCGAATGTTTGTATTGTCGGACCATCAGGAAGAGGAAAATCTACAATTGCTTCATTATTGCTCCGGTACTATAGCCCTACCCATGGATCCATTTTTATAAATGGTGAAGATATCTCCGCTTTGAATACAAAATCGCTAAGAAGGTATATAGGTGTTGTCCAACAAGAACCAACTCTTATGTCTGGGACTATTATGGACAATATTACCTACGGTTTGACGTATAAACCTACTCAGGAAGAAATTAGGCAGGTTGCTAAGCAATGTTTCTGTCATAATTTTATTTCCAAGTTTCCTAATACCTATGATACAGTTATTGGTTCAAGTGGTACTCTATTAAGTGGTGGTCAAAAGCAAAGGATTGCTATTGCACGAGCTTTGATCAAAAAACCTAAAATACTAATTTTGGATGAGGCAACTTCAGCATTAGACGTAGAGAGTGAAGGTGCCATCAATTATACTTTTGGTCAAATCATGAAGACAAAATCAATGACTATCGTTAGCATTGCACATAGATTGAGTACAATAAGAAGATCTGAAAATGTTATAGTGCTTGGTCATGATGGTTCTGTGGTGGAAATGGGAAAATTCAAAGAATTGTATGCAAATCCATCAAGTGAACTATCCCAACTACTAAATGAGAAATCAAGCAGGAATGAAGTTGCATCTCCTCATCCTCCTCCTCCTCCTCCTCCTCCACCACTACCTACTGTACCGATTTCTACGTCTGTTGATACGCCTCCAATTGAAGAAGCTGAAGGGGAAAGATTGATTGCAGAGAATGAAAAAGTTGCTATAACTGAAGAAACCGAAAAACAGCACAACCAAGAACAATAAGAACAGCAGCCAGGTAAAGAAGAGATAAGATCATTATAGTAAGACCACCAATAATATAGCCACCGAATCAGCACCTTACGGTGCTCAAAAACCTTAATAGTAGACTCTAATGACTATTTCAATTTTTCTTCTCTTATTATCCTTCAATATGAAACGCGTCTTAACAATAGCGCAAAGGAAATCCGAGAAAATCAAATATATTGGTAAATATAAACAAATACAACATTACAATATCTGATAGATAGTAGGTTAAGAGCTTGAAAACGTAAGATAATAACATTAAGAACTGTTGTGATACCTATGCATGAGTTATGTTAGAGAAATCTGTTAATATTAGTTCTATATCTAGCAATATTTCTAATTTACTCTCGACCTTTCACGCTTTAGGGAGAATTGAACCGAAGGTATCACATCATCTCTCATATTTAGATGCAGAATTAGATCAATTGCTTAACTTTTTATTAGAGAACTATCAATTAGATTATGATGGAATTGATGACGACGTGGAAGATGAAAATAATGCCCAGAAATATGACGGTTTGATTAGCCAGATGAACTATTATTCTCTAAGGAAATATGAGTTTGATAATTTAATAAAGATTATTCTGGAGATAGAGCCAAGCTTGTCTCTTATTTTAGATCTTCTGGAGGAAGCTAGTAACCAAGATCCTCCTTACAATAGCACTAGTACAAAATTCTCAATAGGGCCGATGTTCGATTCGATCGAAGAATGTAATAAGAAGACATTTAAGATACATAATATGGTAGAGTCCATAAAGGAAGTTATAGATTCATATCTAGAGTTTACTGAAATTTTAAATAATCACATGACGCAATTGGATAAAGTAATAAATAAGAATATGGAACAATTATTTGAAATTCAACAAGATAGATTTGCTTCACCAGTACGACATGTACCAACTTTTAATTTAGAGCAACTACTAAACCTGATATCCAATAATTCTGAAAAGGGTTCTGATTTGAAAATACCGAAATTCTCATTGTTAGAAGAATCACTAACCACCAAATTTATTAAATTAAGAAAGGATCTAAACCCAATAGAAAAAAGTCTGTTGGAAATACTACCTGCAAGAATAAGTAGATTCCAAAAACGGCCTTTTAAATATATCGAGGTATTGGTTGATATCTTACGTAGCCATTACAACAAGATTATACCGAATTTTAAGTTTTTGAATAATGAAATCATTTCATTAAAGGTTGAACTAATAGACAATCGTTGGAATATGCTTTTCATTTCTTTGAATAATGAGATCGCTAATATTATAAATGAAATTCAACGAATAGTGACCACAATGGAGGATAACAAAAGTGAAGGACAAGCTTTAAATCCTAAGATTGAACATACTTTACTTTTACAACTGAATCAAAAAACTGAAATAGTTTCCAAAACGTTTAATGTTGTTTATAAGGCTTTAGAGTTTTCTTTATTAGACGCAGGCGTCGCTTCCAGGACTAACGAATTAGCAGAAATTTGGCTTAATGTACGTCCTAAAATGGATGAATTTTTAGTCGAAAATGAAACAACTAATGATATTAAGATTGTTAAAAGGAGAAATAGTAATACTATAAATGTAAAAGGTTCTATGGATGATAAGAGTAACAGCATTACAAACTATCCAAATGCCGAGCCACAAGATGGTAGCGAGTTAGACATAGGAAATAAAACAATTGAATCCATCACTACCGATCTACGAAAGTTTTCTATTCAGTCAAATGATATTGACATAGATAGTGAAAAATCAGTTTCTAGAAAGAAAAAATTCCGTTATTCTCTTCTGGAGAAAATGAATATTAAACCCATCATTATTACAGATAATGAAGCAAATCCCTTTTTTGATCCATCCCCATCAAGGGAAACTCAACATTATGGTAACAATGAAACCCAATCCAGGGGTAGATTGATGTTGAATTCTATTCCGAGATTATTACCAAGCTTCCAGAGTGAAATAGATGGATATAACAAGAGGCAGTACGATCGACATAGTAAAGATACTTTATATAGTAATAATTCAGAGTTAAATGGTATGGAAACAGACACGTATCAATATACTTCTAATGATGATGATAATACTACTGAAACTAGTAGGGAATACAGCGCTGGTTCTATAGAATCTTCCTCTAGAACGTTACTTCTTTCTAATCAGTCAACGTGTGTTCCATTAAAAGAACTGATTGAAAAAAAGGTCCAATACTATAAACAACAGAAGAGTAAAATACCAATATTTATTGAAAAGAATGATTCAAAGCGAAATGAAAACTCGCAAGTAGGTGTACATTCAATGAAGGAAGGAAGGCCAGAATATTCTATGCTTGCAAACTCTACCAAGAAATCCCAAAGGTTAAGACAACCTACACCAATCTCACAATTACTCAGATAATAAAATTTTTGGAATACATCTAATAATACTAGCATGGATATTATATAAATATCTTTACCACTATCTTTTGTAATTGTCATATAAATGGACATACTTTTAGTAATATTTATTCTTTATAATTGAAATACGGCATTTCTATATTTTACTCATGTCAAAGTACAAAAAAAATAAAAAACTGAGTATCGAAGCGTTAATTAGTACAGTAATCGAAATGATTTGGAAATATAAGAGGATAGTTTGGATGAAATCAATCTTATGGTGTAATCTCACCTACTCATCTGATATCGATTTTTGTACTTCCCTCAATAATATCTATGGCGTCAGATGTTTCCTTAGTTGAACGATTATCCTTAAGACAGTGTTCTGAATTTGATTCACCAAAGAAAACAATATTAGACAAAGTGAAAAATGCTAAATATCCCGATACAAACTTGCGAAACCATGATAAACAGATACTAGAGTTTGTAACTAAAAGGTCGTCAGAAGAAAGAACAGCTTTGGATATAAAAATCGGATTAGATGAGGTCTCAATACCGGCAGGCCCATTAACTTATCCAAATACCTTTGATTATGCATTAAATTATGTTAATACAAATGAAGGAAAATTGATATCAAATGAATTATTGTATATGTGTAAATATATGCAAAATACTGGTTTCAATATGGTAAAGGTTACTCGTAATAAGAAAAGACTTTATACTTTCACTCTTAATGTGGAGAGAAATACTATACAATGGAAGCTTGGTAATAAAAAAGTACATCTAGATACTATTAAAGACATACGACTTGGCCCTACAGCAAGCAATTACCGTACTGAATACAATATACCTGACAATCTAGCTGGGCAATGGATCACAATCATTTATGTGGCTTCAAAAAAATTAAAGGCATTGCATATTATTGCAAAGGACCTTATTGAATATTCCATGTTTTGTAATTGTATTTGTGGATTGATTGATATAAGAAGGCAACTGATGGAAAGTATCTCTATCCCAGATAACGAAAGGTTTGCAAATATTCACTGGCAGGCTTCTGTTTCTGAAAGGAAAGAAGATGAATTGAAAGATACACTTACTTTTATTGAAGTTAAAAAAATATGTGAAAGGTTTCAAATATGTTTTTCAGATATAATATTGAGAAAACTATTTGAAAAAGCTGATATCAATCATAATCAGTTATTGAACTTTATGGAGTTCCAGAATTTTGTTAAATACTTAAAGGAACGCCAGGAGGTTAAGAATATTATGAAAAGTTTATTCAACAGAAAGTTGAAAAGTAATCAGCAAAATGAATCCACTATTAAATATAGGCTATTTTTTAATGATTTCTTCGATTTTTTAGTCAATATCCAGAAGGAAACCGATATGACGATCGATGAAGCTAAAATAATATTTAACACTTACAAAAGCAATAAAAGGTCTAATAAATCCGAGCAAGAATTCATAGATTATTATGGCTTTATTAAATTCCTAAACTCTCAACCATATTTGATAGAGATAGATGAAAACAGCACTTACTATTCAGAACCGCTAAATCATTATTTTATCTCTTCCTCACATAACACTTATCTTTTGGGGAAACAAATAGGACAATCGGCATCTGTAGAAGGATATATCCAGGTATTGCAACAAGGGTGCAGATGCATTGAAATTGACATTTGGGATGACGTATCTGGACCTGTAGTTTGCCATGGTGTGTTAACTTCCTCTATTCCCTTATCAAATGTAATTGAAGTTATAAGAAAGTATGCCTTTTTCTCATCTTCTTTCCCCTTAGTTATCTCACTGGAATTACACTGTAACGCTGAAAATCAAAGATCAATTTATATGATATTACAGAAGTACTTGGGTAGTGTTATCTTCTCAATGAAACAATATAGTGGATATACTGAACTGCCATCTCCTCTAGAATTAAAACACAAGATCATAATCAAGACTAAAAAGCCAAAAGATGTTGTCTTCCCGTTAGATCCTGATCTCAATACTCTTGAACTTGTACATGATCAGGGCCTACTAAACTCAGCATCATTTAGTAGTTTCTCCTCTTCAAATCATGAAAATTTCATGTCTTCCTATGCTTCCTCTAACGGGTCAGAATTAGAATCAAACTCTAGTAAGGGAACTGTATCCTCAAATGGAGGTGTTAAGACAATAAGAAGGATTAAACGTATTGGAAATTTTACGAAATATGATACAATTAAGGAGCTTCTCGAGTTATCGGCTGTATATGGTTTAAAATTTAGAAACTTTTCTCTACCAGAATCGAAATCGAAGATACACTGCTTTTCTCTAAATGAAAAGAAGGTCGAATCCTTATGTAAAGATTCATCTCAAACTTTGGCAATTAATAAACATAACAGAAGATTCTTGATGAGAGTATATCCACACGCATTTAGGTATAAGTCTTCTAATTTCAATCCAATCAAATTTTGGAAACTTGGTATTCAAATGGTTGCTACAAATTGGCAAACATATGATATTGGACAACAAATCAATTTGGCTATGTTTCAGATAACCAAACAGAGGAAAGACACATTGCCCTCGGGGTATGTTCTGAAACCACAGATTTTACTAAAAAGTATCTCTAAGAGAAGAGAGATACCTCTACTTTATAAACAACTGAGAACTGGTGGGAAAATAATGGTAAAATTGAATATTCTTTCTGGCCAATTACTAAGTAAGCCAAAGCATTATAACAAAATGACTACGTTTGCTCCATACGTGCAATGTAATTTTTTATGTGATAATGATTCCATAGTAGAACCTATACATATTATAAAAAATGGTACAAGTATTTCTCCTACCGAAATAAATACCGAAATCTGTTACGGTAATGGGTTGAATCCTATATGGGAGACTGAAGTTACTGTCGTTTTTGACAGTATAGATTTTGTATTCATACGATTATTAGCAAGAAGTAATGATATGGACTTAGCAAATAGTTGTTTGAAATTATCCTACTTAAAGAGAGGCTATAGGCATATTCCTCTCTATAATATGGAAGGAGAGCAGTATATTTTCTCAACATTATTTATATATTCTGAAATTACGAAGATTTGATGAAGCAGAGGCTTACAAACCGCTGTATTTTCAACTTCGATAAAATAAACTTCAATACTAATTATAAATATATTCATACAATATCTTTTATGACCTATGGCAAAGTTTTATGCAATCTGTAAATATCATTTATATTCACTACGTAAATGAATCATTTTTTTATTAAATCATGCTTTTTCCGTGTAGAGGAAAAATTTTTTTATTTTAGAGCTCATCGATTTTAATCAAATCCATCAGCTTTTGAAAGTACAAGTAAAAGCACATAAAATTGATAGTATCACCGAAGGTAGAGGAGATGGCAAAGGCAGAAAAGAAGAAGTATTCAAGTGGCTCCACTACCAAGAAACAAGTTGATGCTGAAAAGCACTTAAGTTCTGTTTTTAAATTTAATACAGACCTAGGTCAACATATCTTGAAGAATCCTTTGGTTGCCCAAGGTATTGTTGACAAGGCACAGATCAAGCCATCCGATATTGTACTAGAAGTTGGTCCTGGTACTGGTAATCTAACAGTGAGGATTCTTGAACAAGCTAGAAAAGTAGTTGCTGTTGAAATGGATCCGAGAATGGCTGCTGAATTAACTAAAAGAGTGCATGGAACTGCAGGAGAAAAGAAGTTAGAGATTTTACTGGGTGATTTTATGAAAACAGAGCTACCGTACTTTGATATATGTATAAGTAACACTCCTTACCAAATCTCATCACCTTTAGTGTTCAAATTGATTAATCAACCAAGACCACCCAGAGTCTCTATATTAATGTTTCAAAGAGAATTTGCACTTCGACTGTTAGCTAGACCTGGAGACTCGTTATATTGTAGATTATCAGCTAATGTGCAAATGTGGGCTAATGTAACACATATAATGAAAGTTGGTAAAAATAATTTCAGGCCACCACCTCAAGTTGAATCCAGTGTTGTAAGAATTGAGATAAAGATTCCAAGACCTCAAGTTGATTTCAATGAATGGGATGGGTTGTTAAGAATTGTATTTGTAAGAAAAAATCGTACAATTTCAGCTGGTTTTAAATCAACTACGGTTTTAGAAATTTTAGAGAAAAATTATAAAGCATATTTAGCCATGCAAAATGAAATGACTATTGAAAATAATGAATCATTGCTTAATGTTGTAAAGGAAAAAATTGATACAGTATTGAAAGAGACCCAATTATCTGATAAAAGAGCAGGTAAATGTGATCAAAATGATTTCTTGAAGTTATTATTTGCATTTCATCAAGTAGGTATTCATTTTTCATGAGATTATGTAACCAAATACTTCTTTATTATGTGTGTAATATAAAAATTACTTTGTTTCGATGGATATTAGTATAAGATAAATATGTTAGGATAAACTTCAATATTATTATTTATTCAATTTTATGTTTTTCGATCTCAATGTTGAATTTCAAACTGAAACAAATAATCTCTAACTTTAAAAATCAAAAAAATTAATAAACAATTAATGCCATGATTGTTATAACAAATAAAATAAACACAGCCAAGGTTCTCTTATATTTGAGTATATTGTAGTAACTGGCAACTAGCTTTACTCTTCGTTTTTTTTTCTTTTTTTAAAGATTGTTATCACTTTAATAGTAATTCTAATTCTTCAAACAAGTAAATAAGTAAGTTAAATTGCAGAAATAACACCATCTATCAAATATTATTCTGCTGTTGTTTAAATATACTTTGAGTTATTGTAATACTATTTCGTACTACCTCATGAGATTATTTTCTCAATAAGAAATAACTATGACAATATTCCTTCTCATAATAATTAGTATTATAAAAATATATGACGAGAGGAAAAAGCTTTTCATTTTTTTGAGTTAGTACATTTTTAAGAAACACTGTCACAACATTTTCAAAATATCAGTAAATAAAAAGAAACAAGATATGATAAATCGATGTAGGTTTTAATATATATATATTATTTATTTTAGACGGAAAGAACAACAAGCCAATAGTTTAACATATCTGTGTTCTTAGTACAAGTTATGTCGTCTTATGCCCCTTCTCGAAATAAAAAGGTCGAGTCTAAAGTTGAAAACACAGTGATGGAAGCTGTCGATGACATTGAAGTCATTAACAAGGTGTAAAATCCTTAGATTCTCAATATAAGTTGAGCAGAGTTTCTTTTAAATAAACACTATAGAAAATATTCTATAGTTACAACTTCTTAACTAATCATAAAATAAGCTCAGAAAACCAAAATAACCAATAATTAAGATACATCACGTGACTACAGATCTTAATTATTAATAAACCACATTATTTTCAAAATTTGAATTAGTATGGTTTCGTGGTCTAGTTGGTTATGGCATCTGCTTAACACGCAGAACGTCCCCAGTTCGATCCTGGGCGAAATCAGATTAACTTTTTTAAAATTTACATTGTTTTAAATTTTAATTTACAATCAACTTTAGATATAAGTTGATGTCCTTAGATAACCCTGAGTTAAATAAAAAAAAAGCCTGTCCGTTTCCCGATATATCGGGAATCTGAAAAAATTGTGCCTTTTTGAAGACAGCGATTTCGGCCTTCTTTCCCAATTAGTCTTATCATTCGGACACCTGGATAACGAAATTTTCTTAACCCCACTTTTCTGAGGGGTTCGATAGTCTTCATCCTAGAAAGATCCATGGGAAACCTCAAACAAAAGCTATTTAACCTTCCCCATTAGGATACTTACGGCACCGATTTGACATTTTTCTGCATTCGTTAATCTTTCTTTTTCAACATATTTAGTGCCTTACCATATTCCAATACAAAAAAGTGCCGTTCCTTTATCTTCATAAAAAACAATATCCGTAGATCATGATAATTAGTATATCAACTTTTCCAAATTTTTTTGGTGCTCTGCGAGATTTTAAGTGTCGCTATCCCCCCCTCGCTTCCTCTTCCCGTTTCCGTAAACTAATATCCTAGTAAAAAGGATGCCTCGCTCCTGCCTTCCCTGTAAAGAGATGTCAGAAACACACACTTCCATTTATTTTTTTGTTGGTGTCACACGTCCGATTTCGGATATTTACTGCCGTTGGATACAATTGCTGCTATTTTCAGCGGGATGTCAGCCTTATTATGTTAAATAACCCAATATCTACTCGAATAAACCCCTCCGGTGCTAATGGAATTCTGCTTAAGCTCGTTTGATTATTATTTGGATGTAGAAGTATACAATGTAATTGTAATCATCTCCTCAAATTGTGGGTGTTTTTCACTTTCTTACTTTGTGACGTTCATGACCCTCATCTCCATCTTTTATCTTAATCATACTGACACACTTATTATTTCCTTATCTATTATTATTCAATTATCTATATTTTTACAAACATCTCTTGATAATTAAACTATATAAGTATTTTACTTTGATGAAATATTATATAGAATATTAAATATATACATATTTTCTTATATGAGTCTCAAGTATTAGTTGTAAAAATTAGTTATTCTTTGTAAATTGAAAAATATCAAAAAACGTCAGTAATAATAAATCGCCTTTCTTTTTGATAAACTATTCCATTTTCATTCATTATATTAAGAAAAAGAAAGCCTTTCGTTTTTAAAATCACTAAAAGAAGAGTATATTTATTTTATATTAATTTATACGTATACTTCTTAATTCTAAAGGCAAAAGAGAGTTTTACTTATAGAAATTCATTTTAATCCACTTTCTATTTTTTTACCTCACTCTCTAAATATATATATCCTACCATTCTTTAATTGTCATTATTATTATTTTCAAAATGGTAGTAGAAAAAGTTCAAACTAATTCAACTGTCGATGAATATATCTCTGACGTCACTAAACAAAAAGAATCATATCCAATTCATGAGGAAGAACTACATAATACTGATCTAGAGGCAAACAGCATCTCTTCCTCAAATAAGGATAATTATAACTTCGATGGTAAAGTTGAAGGTATTCGTTTAAAGAAAGATTTAAAAGCTCGTCATGTCTCTATGATCGCTATTGGTGGATCTCTTGGTACCGGTCTTTTAATCGGTACCGGTACCTCTTTAGCAACAGCTGGCCCAGTCTCTATGTTAATTGCTTATGGATTTGTCGGTGTTCTTGTGTTTTTCACCATGTCTTGTCTAGGGGAAATGGCTACATATATTCCATTAGATGGTTTTACCAGTTACGCTACTCGTTACTGTGATCCAGCTTTAGGTTTTGCTGTTGGTTACGCTTATCTTTTCAAATATTTCATATTACCTCCTAATCAATTAACAGCAGCAGCTTTAGTTATACAATTCTGGGTAGATAGAGATACGGTGAATCCAGGTGTTTGGATTACTATCTTCCTTGTAGTTATCGCTGCAATCAATACCGTTGGTGTCAGATTCTTTGGTGAATTTGAATTTTGGTTATCAAGTTTTAAAGTACTCGTCATGATTATTCTTATTATCATTATGTTCGTTATCATGTTAGGTGGTGGCCCAAGTCATGACAGATTAGGCTTCAGATATTGGAAACATCCAGGTGCCTTCAAAGAATATAAAGAAATTAAAGGTGATACAGGTAGGTTCGTTGCATTCTCTTCATGTTTCGTTTATGGTCTATTCTGTTACTTAGGTATCGAACTTACTGGTATTGTGGCTGCTGAAGCTGCAAACCCAAGGAAAAGTATCCCCAAAGCTGTAAAATTAACAATGTACCGTATTATTATCTTTTATATCGTCACAATCTTTTTACTTGGAATGTGCGTTGCTTATGATGATCCGAAATTAATAAATGCTACCGCTAAGAGTACTAGTGCCGCTGCATCTCCATTCGTTGTTGCTATTGAAAACTCCGGTATTAAGGCATTACCTCATATCTTTAATGCTTGTGTGCTGGTATTTGTCTTTAGCGCTTGTAATTCTGATCTTTACGTCTCTTCCAGATCCCTTTATAGTTTAGCAATCGATAATAAAGCTCCAAAAATTTTTGCAAAGACTAACAGATGGGGTATCCCATATAATGCTTTAGGGGTTAGTATTTTATTTTGTTTATTGGCCTATATGAGTTGTTCTTCAGGTTCTGCTAAAGTCTTCAACTATTTTGTTAATGTCGTTTCTATCTTCGGTGTCTTAAGTTGGATTTGTATCTTAATTACCTACATTTGTTTTGATAGAGCTGTAAGAGCTCAAGGTGTTGATAAATCTACCTTTGCGTACGTTGCTCCTTTCCAACCATATGGTGCTTACTTCGCTTTGTTCTTCTGTTGTCTTTTAGCTTTAATTAAAAATTTCACTGTCTTCCTTGGCCATCATTTCGATTATAAGACTTTCATCACTGGTTATATTGGATTGCCTGTCTTCTTCATTTGTTACTTTGGTTATAAATTAACCTACAAGACCAAAATATTGAAACCTGAAGAAGTCGATCTTTACACATACAAGGCTGCTATTGACCAAGAAGAGGAAGATGGTAGAATTGCTGATGAAGCAATGAAGGAAAGATTAAAGAACGGTAAGAAAGATTGGGAATGGTTTTATGAAAAATATTTAGGAAAAATCTTCTAAATATTGCATCCTGTTCAACTTTTGTCACAAATTATTTTCCGAAGAACAAAAAATTTCTTCATACCACTCCTATTAACATTAATTCACTCAATCACAAAATACTCTAACAACATATTGATATCATTCATACAATTAAACCTTAGCATTTACATTACATACAGAAAAATATATATTGTACCACTTTCATTTTGTAAATATCTAATAAGATGACTTATAATATTCATTTACATTCTTTTGTATGTAAATATTTTGCTTTCACACACTTGGTAACTTGATACACCTGGCCCTTCATTCAGGTTCATATAAGCTATATGTGGTGTGTGATTTATGTGGGGGTTTCGCCGATGAGCGCCTAATATTTCTTTTTCTCAGTCCTTTAAAGTTTCGCTGAACAAAAAGGCCGTAGCTCAGGGCTTCAAGTGTCAAAAAGCTCTTTATAAGAGAAGGAGGAAATGCTTTTAGGTATATTTTCTCTTCTGGGTTGACAAATAACTAGGGAGTTGTTAAAATAAATAAATTTTACTATCTCCATAAACTTGACCTCAGGGCCTTGTACTGACTCCCTATCGGGTTTACCCCATGAAAAGATACAGAATATGTCATATCTGATATAACCTAGTAATATTAGTATGCGTTATGTTCCCTAAATAAATAAAAAAAAAATCTTACAGATATGTACTTTCATTAAATCTTGTAGTTGGTATTTTAGGTGAACAGATCTATTGATCTTTCTTCTTATCTCAACTGAGAATGTTCTGAGAAACTAACTATATATTTTATAAGTATTCTGTGAAAAGTATTCTACTAGTATTATTTGATAGAAACGAGAAAGAGAGTTGAAGAACTAATAAGAATGAAATTTGAAGGGAGCATCTCAAAAAATAATTTCTCAAGTACTAAATCTTCTTATTCCTACAACCAATCCCACAAATTAAGTTCACACAAAAGTAGTTCACTAGAACGAGATCTTGAAAATGAAGTCATCCAATATGATGTTTCCTCTACTACTGAAGACTCGTATAACACACAGCAGAATGAGAAGGATCAAAATGTCAGATTAAAAAAAGATTTAAAAGCTCGTCATATATCAATGATCGCTATTGGCGGTTCTTTAGGAACCGGTCTTCTAATAGGAACTGGAAATGCGTTGGTAACAGCTGGTCCTGCTTCAATGTTAATATCCTATTCATTCGTGGGTACAATAGTGTTTTTCACCATGGCTGCTTTGGGCGAGATGGCGACTTATATACCATTAGATGGTTTTACAAGTTATGCCACTAGATATTTTGACCCAGCTTTAGGTTTTGCAGTTGGATATGCTTACTTAATCAAATATTTTATTTTACCTCCAAATCAGTTAACTGCTGCCGCTTTGGTGATACAGTATTGGATTGATAGAGATACAGTTAATCCTGGAGTTTGGATAACTATCTTCCTTATCGCTATACTATCAATCAATATATTTGGTGTCAAATTATTTGGAGAGATAGAATTTTGGTTATCAAGTTTCAAAGTAATTGTTATGATAGGCTTGCTAATCACTATGGTTGCAATAGTACTTGGGGGAACACCTCGTCATACTCGACTAGGATTTAGATATTGGAAAGATCCAGGTGCCTTCAAACCATATGCAAATTCTACCGATAATGACCATGTACAGAAATTTGTAGCTTTTGTTGCAGTGTTCATCTTCGCAGTATTTTCATACTTAGGTATCGAGTTAACAGGGATAGTCGCTGGCGAAGCAAAAAATCCCAGAAGAAGTATTCCCAAGGCAATAAAACTTACCTTGTATCGCATTCTAATTTTCTATATTCTTAGTATATTATTACTAGGCATGTGTGTTCCATATAATGACCCTTCATTGCTGGATGCCAAAAACAATCAAAAGCACACTTCTGCTTCTCCATTCTTAATCGCCCTTACTAATGCTGAAATACCAATATTACCTGACATTTTTAATGCATGCATTCTAGTTTTTGTTTTCAGTGCAGCTAATTCTGATCTTTATGTTGCGTCTAGAAACCTATATGGATTGGCAATAGATAATAAGGCGCCTCGTATTTTTGCAAGAACAAATAGATGGGATATTCCATACTTTTCGTTGTCATTATCAGGGTTATTTTGTCTGTTGGCGTATATGAATGTTTCATCTGCTTCTGAGAAAGTCTTCAGTTATTTTGTCAATGTAGTATCAATTACTGGGATATTGACATGGATATCAATACTGATTACATATCTGGCTTTTTTTAGAGCTGTGCAAGTACAAAAGGTTGACAGATCCCAATTTGCTTATTGTGCACCTTTTCAGCCGTATGGCTCTTATTTTGCACTTTTTTTTTGCTGCTTAATTACGTTGATTAAAAACTTCACAGTGTTTCTTCACGATAGCTTTGATTACAAGTCTTTCATCACAGGTTATATTGGTTTACCGGTATTTTTTATTTGTTACTGCGGTTATAAACTAATATGCAAGACCAATATAAGGCACTCAAAGGAGGTGGATTTGATAATTCTGAAGGCAGCTGTTGATGAAGAGGAGAGGATAGCACATATTAAAGATTCAAAGAGAAGGAAAAATTTCAATGAGCGGCACTATCCGATTGTAAGTTGGACACATGAACACATCATTGAGCATATATTTTAAGGGGAGAGATACCGCATTTATTTTACATCTCATACAGCGTAAACGTTAAAGTAGACAAGTAATACATTTCAGATTCATGGACGATTCTATCTTAAAGAAAATAAGATACATATTTCATGAAATTAAAATTTTAACGTGGATAAGCTAAAAGAACAGCCATGCTGTTTTGCAATGTAAAATAACGGTTTTCTTACCATAAGGCAGGCGTTTCTTTTTCTACAGACTGGAAGTTTATCAAGATTAATAGCAAAAAGAAGCTGACCAGCTAATATAGCAAATACTGTAATATGTACGCTTATCTTGGCTAAATAACTTCTCAATCAATCGTTCTTTCTATGAATTAACTGAGTGACGCTCAAAGTGTGAAGTCCTAATTATACTTCCATATTTTTTGTTACTTTTATTTGCAATTTAATTATTCCATTGAGAAACTACACTACAACAAAAGAAGAGACTAAAACGCATTAAATCGGCTTTTACATAAAATTAGACGTACAAAATTTTCCAAGATCTTACATTGGTATAATGTTAGCGCTCGTAAGACTTAGGCTTTACTATTAATGGGTTTAGCGATGGAAAAAAAAGCTGAAAAATTTGCCAGATCAAATTTTTTAATGCCGAAGGATCTGCAAAAATTCATACCTTCTCTAGGAATAGCCGTACAAGCTACCAGAATTGTGGAATCTCGAAAAGAAAAGGAGAAATAGATGGATTTGCTTACGAAATATGCCTTGGAAACCTAGGTAGTGTACTTGTATGGAGAATGTGGAAAACCTCTATTGTATTTTTAATATTTTTTTTATTTGTCTTTTGGACTGAAAGAACCATGGTGCCATGGAAAATTATTTAGTGGAAAAGATTTAACATCCTCAACGCTATCGACTAAAATTTTTGCGTCTCCTTTAAATTCTACTAGTTGAAAATCCTCATCTCATCCCAGCTGGAGGTACTTTTTGGTTTTTATTATTTGAATATAAACAAAACTATCTCAGATACGAACTTATTGTGTTTTGGTTCCTAGATATAATACATACTTTCTTCATACCATTCAACTACGATAATATAAGTCATAAACATCCTTCAGTGTATATAAGCAAAAATATACTGCTTTCATTTTATTGTCTTTTTTTTTAGTTGAGTTGTGACTTTACAAAATATATATATAATTATGAAGATAACATACAAAGACTTTGCAGCACTAACATTAGTTATATCACTATGTGATGCACTTTCGTTAAATTTGGACAACCCAGTTAAACAAACAATCAAGGAATCACCTAGTAAACGCTATGTTAAGTTGCCATTTAATGAAATTCCAAGTAGTGAGATTAAGAAAAGAGCTGATGACGATAGTCCTAATGATATTGAAATAATGAATGTAAAGAGAAGTTTCTATTCTGTTGAAGTAGGCTTGGGAACCCCTCCTCAGAGAATTCAACTATTGCTCGATACAGGTGCAGCAGATACATGGGTTATGGGCTATGGCAGTGCTTCTTGTAAAGGTACTACAAAGTCGAAATTACTAAATGGTAAAAACCTCGAAGAACAAGGGAAAGCTATATTACCTGCAGATGGGAATGTAATAATAAACACTACAGAGTCAATAAAGAAGGTTGATTGTTCTACATATGGTGTCTTCGATTCATCACTATCAACTACATTCCATAATAATGATACAGAGTTCCAAACAGTCTATACTGACGGCTCATTTGCCATGGGGTCCTGGGGACAAGATACACTACAGTTAGGTGACTTGAATATTACTAATTTATCCTTTGGTATCTCTAATTATACTAATTCCACTATCGGTGTACTAGGATTGGGTTTGCCTGGCTTAGAATCAACATTTTATGATCCAATTACTCCAAAAACCGAAGAAAATAGATATCAATATAGTAATTTCCCATTGTTATTAAGGGAAGCAGGATTAATTAATTCCACTACATTCTCTCTATTTGCCAATAAAATGACAGCCAAAAATGGTCATATTCTATTTGGTGCTGTTGACACAAGTAAATACACTGGTACATTAACAACTGTTCCAATGTTAAGAAATTTCCAAAGTATGACTTATTCTAATCCAAGTGCATATGCTATATCGTTAGATGGTTTTGGAATGGGGACATACACTGACCAATTTCCATATTTAACATCCAAGATTCCTGCCGTGATAGACTCAGGAAGTACTTATTCTTACTTACCTAGGGATGTATTTGAACCATTTATTAACAGGCTTAATGGTAAATACCATTCAAAATATAATTCTTATACCATCAAATGCCCTAAGAACTTTGATAACAGGGTTGTTGTATTTGACTTTAGTGGTTACAGAATATCAATACAGATCAGAGACTTTATGAAATATGAAGACCACCATTGTTTAATCCCTGTAAAACCATTTAATGGTTCGTATGCTATTCTAGGTAGTGATTTTTTGACCAACGCTTACGTTGTCTTTGATTTAGATAAGTACGAAATCTCCATGGCTCCAGCAAATTATAACGGTGGTGATGAAAATATCCAAGAAATCATTGATTTCATTCCAAATGCCACTCCTGCCCCTGGTTACTCAAATATGACCGCATCTACATCCATTGATCCATACCTTGCTACGGGTAGCTTAAACACAAGTATTGTAGGGAATGTGGAGGCAGCTACAAAACTAAATGGGTCTACAAAGCTAGCTGCATCTTTCTGGTTATTTGCATTCGGAGTATTATCATTGCTTATATAGTCCAAATATATTATTGCCACGGAAATCAAATTTTTAGTTTGAAATGAGATCAAGGTGGTATGCAAACCGTGTATTGTTCTCTACATCTGAATTGTTCTAAACATGTTGAGTAAATATGTAATTTCTCTTTTTAAGTCATCTGTATAAAATAAATCATTAAAATGTTGCCAAGATATGTAAGTAATCGTCAGCTAAAATAAAGAGTAGAAATAAAGCCATCCTGAGTGGTAGCTTTTACTTTAGTAGAGTTTTAACATTCTTCTGTAAATAGTAGCTATCAATCTCAATGTTAAAAGTCGTGATGGATAAAATTCTAGCTGCTTTAATGTGAAAGCCAAGATATTATTTAGATATTATGGTTAGTTTAACGTCCCATTTTGTCAACCCTTCCGAGAGAAAAACAACAACAACAAAAACCTCCAAGTTGGTTTATTACTACCAGATCTATATGTTGGAACTTGTATAACATCTACAGAATGAAACTGTTATATCTGGGACTGTCAATAATAATAATATGAAGGAACCTGCAGTTAATATATAGAAAAACTCACTACAGACGACTTCGAAATTAACTGAATAACCAAATTTTCCACTGTTTTTTAGTGTAATAACGTTAAAAAATAAGAATAAACCAAATAGAAAAACAATAAAATCAGGAAAGCTTTCTTTCTAGAAAAGAATCCAAATAAAGTATTCTATTACTAATTCAGATAAAACAGTGTCTTTAACGTTGCTTTCTATCCTGTTTAGGACCAAATATTGCCTCTTTTGTATTCTGTGTTTCATCTGTTTCCAACAAGACGATGACCAAACGATCTGCGGACAACATCATAGATGGTACGTTGTACAGTAGAAACTTAAGAATACCTCAGCATTTCCACCAGATACTGTATCCATTACGTATACTACGGGGCAAGGACAAGATGTCCATTTTGCCTTCATCCTAAAAATTTGAAAAAAGTTTGCCAATCCTCTGCTATGTCCATTTTGAGTAAGTACCCCGATATCTCTTTTTATGAGATAGGATTTCACTTGTCAGTTCAACAGCAGGTGGAAAGCTAACACTAAAAATACAAGGGCTCGGAATTCATATTGTGCGAATCGATACACAAGGCCTCCTTGCCTCTAGAGGGCAGTAAAAGGAGGAAATTTACACCTTAAAATATGGTTTTTTGTTCTGATCTCAAAGGTAAAAGATTTGGCTTTGCCAATTGAGGAAAGAGGTAACTGAACGTAGTTGCCTCTTTTGGCCTCGCACGTTATTCTTTTCAGCTTATCGTCCCGTTTGGGAAAAGGCCGGTCCGAAAGGAAAAATAAAGTTTATAGTTTTTTCCCGAACGAAAACACCGTGAGCTATGCAAGAGTGTGTCCACTACTTCATCCTAAGGACTTTTATGATCCAGAAATCATCATTCAACACCTATCATCATCCTATTGAAAAGTCTAGACCACAAGTATGATGATTACTTGACTAAGATTGGGTCCTTTGTCTTAAGATTTGTTCATGTGCAATCACATATCGATCTTTTGGGAATATGGTAACCTTTTCTGTTAATCAATTCTGCAAATCCCTTTTTTTTATTTTTTTATCATATGTTATTTTTGTTTCTTTAAGGCATTTCTCATTGAAATTATGGAGCCGAAAATAATTGCAAACAGTATTTCCGTGTGCCCCACAACGCTTATAGTTGTTCCTTTGTTGTTTTTGTCCCAAAATGATATGAATAGTTTTTGTAGCTATTCCGCTGCTATCATAACAAGAAAAGATGATTTGAGTGAAAAAAAAGTGAATGTGACTGTGGTCCCACCAACTCCAGGACAAATTCAGACAATATTTGATCTGCAAGAAAGATTGAAACGGGTACCAAAATACAGTTTTGTTTATGCTTAGATGAGAACAGAGGAATGCCGTTCTAGGCAATAGGAAAAGTTTACCTACTGAATTTTGCTGAGCTGCGTTAGAATTCTACCTAGGGAGTTCAGGGGTTTTTCCTTTCGATCGTCTGAGAAGGCCATGTGCGCCCTGTAAAGACGCGTACTTTTTTGATTTCGACAGCGGGAGACAGAAAAGAAAATCTTTTGCTGTTTTGGTCATACATTCCCATTTTAGGTATATGCACAGATACTCATGCATGTGGTACTCTTTTACGCGCATTGTACTGTAAAGCTTTATTTACTTCATCAATCCTCACAACTGTTTTGAATAAACATATCAATTTTCAATACTTTGCTTTACAAACAAACTAACAAAAATACTAAACATTGAAAATCTTTTTGAAAAGGAGAGTTAACTATTGAATCATATCCAATAGCGCTCCTTTAGATTACTCAAAAGATTCACAATAACGTTAGAATTTCCTGAATGGTTAAGATTTATTTCTGTTATCACCGAAAATATCCAGTCAGTCACCTGAAGAGATCTTTACGGATGGAACCTCCTGGATAAGTCATAATTCTTTGAATAACGATTGTTATATAAACTGCAAGAAATTGTAATGAACTGTTCTTCTTCTTATTCCTTTATTTTTTAATATTAGCTTTACTTCTATTAATTCACTTAATACAATAAATCATCACTAACTTTGAAATATTTGAAGTGGACATCCTCAAAAGTAAATATTTCAAAACAAGAATGATTAATCGTAAACTAAGTTTCTTCACTCAAATTACAACCTTCCTCACACTTTGCCAGTTGGTTTTTGCACAAACATTCACTGGTCAAGATGTTACTTTAGGTAGTACAACTTTTAAGAGTCCAGTTGTGATTGCAGCTGGAGGTCAATTAATTGTTAAATCTGGTACAACTCATGCTTTCGATAACACACTTACAAATAATGGTGATATTTATATTTGTGAAACAAATGGTTTCAATGTTGGTATGACATTCACTGCTATTGATGATGTTTTAAACTACGGTAATATCATTGTTGATGATACGGTTGCTCTTACTGGTTTCTCTGCTACTATCAACGGAAACAATTTCACAAATCATGGTAACATTTGGTTAGCTGGTAAAGAAATTCTTTTTGGTGGTACTCACTATTACTTAACTAGTCCAAATTGGTATAATGATGGTCTTATTGTCTTAGCTCAAACAGGTTCTAATTATGGTAGTACTATCAATTTAGGTTACTCAGTTATGACTAATGATGGTACTATTTGTCTCAACCAAATGTCTTGGACTCAACTAGCTACTGTTGAAGGTACTGGTTGTATCACTGTTAACACAAATGGTATATTAGTTGTAAGAGATATTAATGCTCATCCATTAAATAACCAAACTGTTTATATGGCTGACAATTCTGGTATCATTCAAATAAATAATCAAGTCGGAGAGGCCTCAATTATTGTCAGGGGTTTTGGGAACAACAATCAAATCGATTTTGGTAAAACTATCAGCAGTTACAGTTATGACAGATCGAGCGGTGTTATTACTGTTTATTCTGATCAAATGACTATTCATGTCAACATTGGTACCGGATATGTAATCAGTGGATTTACTACCAACGGAAGTATTTTAACTTATAGTGCTGTCGCTCCTGACACTTCTAGACCTGCTGCATGTAGTGCATGTACCACTATGCCTTCATGTAGCACCATTTTGGCTGAAGAACTGTCCTCTATCGTCAACACTTTTACTGGTAGTAATTTACCTGATAACTATATCACTGTTGTCACAAATGGTGGATCCTCTCAAACTGATTACATTTCTTACTTCAGAACCACTGATAGTAATGGTGCCTTATTAACTACACGTACAACTTATAAAATTGAAAACAACTCCACTATACCAATCTCTGCATCTTCTAGTTCAAGCAGTACTCTCTCTTCCAGTTCCATTCAATCCGTATCACCATCATCGTCATCATCATCATCATC
Source organism: Kazachstania viticola (assembly GCA_030571575.1). Taxonomy (NCBI): domain Eukaryota; kingdom Fungi; phylum Ascomycota; class Saccharomycetes; order Saccharomycetales; family Saccharomycetaceae; genus Kazachstania; species Kazachstania viticola. The sequence continues at coordinate 263,801 of JAJLXZ010000152.1, forward strand.
ATCATCATCATCATCATCATCATCATCATCATCATCATCATCATCTTCTTCTTCTTCTTCTGTTGCTAGTGCCTCCGTATCATCTGATGTTTCTTCATCTTCCTCTTCTAATGTGGGCAGTTCGGTTTCTTCTGCTAGTCAAGATGCTGGTGTCCATACCACTACCTACACTTCTGGATCTTCCACCATCACTGCTATTGTTTCTGAACACACTACTACTGATTCCAATGGTAACACTGTAGTTGAAACTTCTACTTACCCAATTACTTCTGCTAGTCAAGATGCTGGTGTCCATACCACTACCTACACTTCTGGATCTTCCACCATCACTGCTATTGTTTCTGAACACACTACTACTGATTCCAATGGTAACACTGTAGTTGAAACTTCTACTTACCCAATTACTTCTGCTAGTCAAGATGCTGGTGTCCGTACCACTACCTACACTTCTGGATCTTCCACCATCACTGCTATTGTTTCTGAACACACTACTACTGATTCCAATGGTAACACT